>APFE031591928.1:218907-248964 GCA_000404065.3 Pinus taeda
AAGCTCCATTGCGGGATCCATTAAATAGATAAATAGGAAATATGAACAGTGATCCGGAGACGAACTGAAAAGTCTCTCCCTCATGTATATAATGAAGACCTACCTGAAGGAATAAAACAGTAGAATCATTTTTGCATTATGGAGTCCTGACATGGTATAAGAGCCAGCTTTTTTTTTAGCTCTTGTGCCTTGTAACTCCCTTGTCTGTGCTGCTCCTCCATACAATTAGCTGCACTCTTTGTCCGCCATATTCCATTTATACAGACCTGCTCCCTCCACAGTCGCTGCTAGGTCTAAACAATATTTACCTGCGCTCTCTGGACTGTCCATGAATGTTTCATAAAAAAAAAAGGCGTTGTGGGTTAAACTATCCATCCGCTCTACTTACCATTTAATTTGTATACGCCTTTCAGTCGTGGTATAATAGAATTGGTGACAGATCCCTGGCGTAGGCCTGAACCCTTAGTGTTCCATAAAAAAAATTTACAATGCGACCTCTTCGCCATTATCCATTTCTTTGACAGACTCCCTAAAGTTTTATCATCATCGGCCAGCATAAACATTTCTCTGTTCTGATAAACAACTGATAAACAAGCTCTCCGTTGGCCTGAGCTCTCTGTCCACAATTCTCACGACCCTCCTCTGTCCACAATTCTAAGCTCTCTGTCCACAATACAGGTTCCAACCATGAGAGAGGGCATTTGAACGTACTGTTGGAAGACTAGAGTCTCATGTTCGAAGCCGACTCTCATCAATATGATTTTGTTGATATGTCTACGTCGGTTGCGACCAGTGTTTCAGTAGGCAGCCGTGAGGTACTGCTTCCTCCATTTAATAATGGTTTAAACAAATCTCCTAGTGTTGAAGTTGGCGCCGTCTGTGGGAATAACACTGCTCATGTTATATGAATAACGTTGTTGCTCATGTTATATGAATAACTCTGTTGCTCATGTTATATATGAATAACATTGCTGCTCTTATTTTGAAGAACATCGGTATTATAACACTGTTTGGAATTGTATATAATGTTGTTTTGGCATATAACGCTGGTTTCAACGATTTCTGAAGTTTGTTTTGGGAAATAAAGCTGGTATTTTTTTAACGCTGGCTGATAGAACGCTGCTTTGAAGTTTTTCACACTACGATTTTGGGCTTTCATTGTAAAAAAAGGCCTAGACAACATTCCTATGTTATTGGTTTGCAATGTCCTCCTCTAAAAAGGTGTGAGAGCATTGCTATGTTATTGTCTCGCAATTTCAATTGCACGAAAAAATGTTTTTTCAATGGAACCAAAAAAAAAATATATCTGGTATTGGGAGTAGCTTGTTTATTTCTTAATAAACATAGATTGTACTAAACACAAAAAAAAACCTCTGGTTTGTTGCCTGTGCAGCGTTTGTCATTTGTTTGTGGTTGGTGTTGGGATCAAATTCCATCAATGGTCTGATTATGTCATTTACTATTAAGGAGGTATCAAAACTCAGGGTCTCTTATTGGGAATATAGACTCGTTTTCTCATTTTCATGTGAGTACACCAGCCGAGAATGCCAACTACGCCTTACAATCCACGCTCACTACACCTTGGTGATTGAAAAGATGTAAATATACCTTTGTTGGAGCGCTGTCTAGTTGAATACACTGTACAGTTTTGTATATTTACAGAGTTTTGTGTATTGACACTCTATTTCCTTCCCATTAAGAGTAAATTTTTGAAGCAAAATTTTTGCAGCAGAAGTATTTTTGTTACAGTGTGCATTCAAGAAGAAGAGGAAGATATTTCAGAGGCAGGGGGGCAGACACCCTCAAGGAGAAAAGGAAGATATGCACTGCAAGCTACCATGGGACAAAATTGAGCAGAAAAGAAACCAACAAAAAGGTAAAACTGATGATACAGACAAAGGTAAAGCACCTGAATCCACTCACTATGTTGTGGCACAATGTAACATTGGAATAAATGAAGATTTATTTAATGCTTCACTTGCTTCTTGGAAAAATGATTGGTTGCTTGATTCAAGAGCAACCTGCCACATGACTCATAGAAAAGATTTTTTTTGAAGATTTCAATGAAAATTTTAATGGAGCAGTATACTTTGCAAACCAATTAAAAATCAAACCATCAGGGCTTGGCACAATTAGGCTTAAACTGCCTAGTCTTCCAGACTTTCTTCTGCATCATGTTTTATATCTCCCACAGCTCAAGAGAAACTTGTTGTCCTTGGTCCACATCCGCGAGCAAGGTCACTCCATTCATATGTTTGATGGCAAGCTTGAGGTGAGAAAAGCATCTGATCACTCACTTGTCATGAGGGGAATAGAAGAAGAAAGACTTTTCAAACTGCAAGGAACATCTGCTCATACACAACATTTCTCATATATTTCTCATCATGAAGAAGGTACACTTCCATCAAGTTTATTATGGCATGCTAGATTTGGACATTTAAACTATGATAGTCTCCGTTTATTGAAGAAAAATGGTGTGGCTGGTTTGCCTACAATTCCTAGAAAATTTAAGCAATGTGATGCTTGCATTCTAGGAAAGCACAGTAAACAGTCATTTCATGAATCACATTCAAGAGCACATAGGAAGCTTGAACTTATTCATTCAGATTTATGTGGTCCAATGCCTGTTCCTTCTGCAAATGGAAATAAATATATCATGACATTTATTGATGACTACACCAGAATGTGTTGGGTTATTTATTGAAGAACAAATCTGATGCTTTCCTAACATTCAAGAATTTTCATAAATGGATTGAAAATGATGCACAATCTCATATTGGTTCTATACGCACTGATAATGGAAAAGAATATACATCAAATGAATTTGAACAATATCTTCGCCAACATGGGATTAAACATCAAACAACTGTGCCTTATAATCCCCAACAGAATGGTGTAGCTGAAAGAAGGAACAGAACAATTTTGAATATGGTACGATCAATGTTTTTTTTCAAAAATGTAAAGATAATGTTTTGGGTTGATGCTGTTCTATGTGCTGCATATATAAAGAATAGATGTCCATATAGTGCTATAAGAAACAAGAATCCTTATGAATTGTGGTATGGACATGTTCCTTCGGTAAAACATCTCAGGATTTTTTGTTCCACCTATTATGCTTTGATACCAAAGGTACATAGAAACAAACTTGGTGCTAGAAGTCGTAAGTGTATCTTCTTGGGGTATTCAAACACCTCCAAAGCATACCGTCTCTATGATGAAGAAAATAAAAAGTTTGTTATATCTAGAGATGTAATTTTTCTTGAATCATCCAAATCTGACAATGTTGTTGAGCAGCAACTTGATTGATTGGATAGATTCGAAAAAACGAAATCATTTCAATAATTTGAGAATCAGATTCCACATCTTGAAGGGGGGATTCCTATACTAGATCAACATGTGGAATCTTCTTCTGAAGAACACTCTCCCCAGCATGAAACTCCAACAACGGATGATGCTTTAAGTGATGTAATTGATAGAATTGGGAGACTCAATCCTGATTCAGTCCCAACTCAATCAACAGAGCAGCCTGGACCATCTGAGAAAGGTCCCCCAAAGTGGCTTACAAAGACACTTGAAAGTGTTCATCCCGATGAAGTTGGAAAGACAGGAACCAAAAATTCAAACCGACAACATGGAGGTGATGTAGATGACTCTAATTCACCTGTTGATATGCATGTTTCTTATGATTGTGAATTGAACTTGTTTATAGATTTTGAACCAACTTCCTTCAAAGACGCTGCTTCTCATGATGAATGGAAAGAAGTGATGCAAAAGGAGTATGATGCCCTCATAAAGAACGACACTTGGAAGCTAGTTGATCCTCCATTTGGAACCAAACCAATTGGCTGCAAGTGGGTCTACAAGAACAAGTATAAAGCTGATGGCTCACTTGACAAGCACAAAGCTAGGCTTGTGGCAAAAGGTTTTGCACAGAAGGAAGGGGTCGATTATGACGAAACTTTTGCCCCCACAGCAAAATGGGCCACCATCCGGACACTCTTTGCACTAGCAGCTCAGAACGGTTGGAAAGTCCATCAAATGGATGTAAAAACCGCCTTCTTGAATGGAGATCTAAAAGAAAATGTTTTTATGTCCCAGCCTGAAGGATTTGCTGTGAAAGGACATGAACATAAAGTATGCAAACTTGTGAAGTCCTTGTATGGCCTCAAACAAGCATTGCGAGCCTGGTATGAAAAACTAACTGAGCATCTTCTGAAACTCAATTCAAACATTTTGATCTTCATGTTGCAACTTTATTTGTCAAGAAAGTTGGAAAAATAGTGGTATATTTTGTGGTATATGTAGATGATCTTTTCATGACACAGAACAATGAAAGCTACATTGCATCCATAAAGAAGGAATTGGGGAAAAGTTTTGAAATGACTGATTTGCGCTATGTTCATTACTCCCTTGGCATTGAAGTAACCCAACATCCAAAGTCCATATTTCTTTCTCAAAAGAAATAAATTGGAGATCTTTTGAACATGTTTGGCATGACAGAGTGCAATCCTCTTACTACTCCAATGGAACAAAATTTAAAGCTCACATCTATTGAAGGAAAAGAATTTGAGGAAGCAACAAAGTATAGATAGCTTGTAGGAAGTCTCAACTACCTAACTACTACCAGACCAGACATTTTGTTTGCTGTTGGAATCCTCTCCAGGTTTATGCAAAAGCCTTGTGAGGGACATTGGTCTGCTGCAAAAAGAGTTCTAAGGTACTTGAAGGGAACTCAAGACTTTGGAATCAAGTATACACAGGTGGACGACTTCAATTTGATTGGATACTCTGATTCAGACTTCGATGGAGACAAAGAAACTGGGGTATCAACTTCAAGATATGCTATGAGTCTTGGATCAGGAGTTGTCTCCTGGAGATCATGCAAACAATCAGTTCCAGCAGATTCCACAACAGAAGCAGCATACGTGGCAGCAGCTGAAGCAACAAAAGAAATTGTGTGGCTCAAGAAGATTCTTGAAGATTTGTAGGTAAAACAAGTACAATCAACTCCACTCATGATTGACGATACCTCTGCAATAAAGTTGGCCAAGGACCCAAAGTTCCATGATCGAACGAAGCACATTAATACTAAATATCATCTGATTCGACATCATGTTGAGTCCAAAACAATCCATCTTCGTCATTGTTCCACAAATGAGCAAATTGCAGACATCTTCACCAAAGCACTTGGAAGGGAAAAGCTTGAACGATTCAGAATGATGCTTGGACTCAACAACATCCCTTCAGATTAAGGGGGGGAATGTTGACACCTAATCCTTGTGATTGGGTGAATTAATGTAAATAAATAAATAGGAAATATGAACAGTCATCGGGAGATGAACTGAAGAGTCTCTCCCTCATGTATATAATGAAGACCTACCTGAAGGAATAAAACAGTAGAATCATTTTTGCCTGATGGAGTTACTGCCTGGCCTGATAGTATCCAATGACACGAACATAATATGTTGACAAAATTTAATTTTTTTTAATAGGCTGAATATCATAAGAAGAACCCATATATCCTTATAAATTTGTAAACTCTATGACCATTGATTAATCAATCATGGGTTCATAGGGTGAGTTTTAATATTTTATTTTTATGATAAAAAATAGAGAAATATTTAATATCTTTGTTGATTTAACAAGTGAAAAGATTGGTAGTGTGGAAAATGTTTTAACAAAGAAAATTTATTTTAAATTATTAAAAAAGCCTTTAATATTTTATTTCTTTGATTAAAAATAAGGGAGGGGAGCATTCAGTAGTAGTTTTGTTGACTTAACAAGTCAAGAAGGTTGGTAGCGTGGAAAATATTTTGAAAAGGAGAACCTATGTGAGTGAGGGCTAGGGAATAGAAGAGACAAGAAGGTTGGTAGCGTGGAAAATGTTTTGAAAAGGAGAACCAATGTGAGTAAGGGCTAGGAAATCGAAGAGAAAAAGTTTTTTGTCTTCAACTCTCAACTCTCTTACTATCATAAAGGCAATTAGTTCTTATCTTTACAATATTCATTTTCTTCTTAACACTAATCAGCACAAAAATATAATTTTGGTACTCTCTTACTATTAAAAAGGCAATTAATTTTTATCTTTAGAATATTTATTTTCTTCTTAACACTAATCAACACACAAAAATAATTTTGATTAGCAAATAATTATCTCAATTATCAAAATATACCTATTATAAAATAAAAATAAACTACAATTAAAAAAAACAATAATGAAAATTAATATTATATTTAAATTTTAAAAATAAATTAAAATCATAAATCCAATATTGAAAATTCAATATCATGCTCAATTTTATATATAATCATGTGGAATTGGTACATAGGATTTATGTGGTTTAAATACTTTCTAGAACTCTTTCGAATCTAAAAGTGTGACTTACATTAAACTTCCACTTTATGCGAGGTTTACATTAAACTTTATCTTTATTTTAATAAATATAAATTTATTCAATTTTTTTTTAATTATTAAAAAAACAATATTATCATTATTTAGAAATATATTAAATTTATATGTTTTGAAAATACATATATATTTTAAATTTTTATTTTATATATTTTATATATATTTTAAATTTTTATTCATATATTCTTATATAATATTTTTTATATATTATAATTTTTTATAACTTACTAATATATTTATATTATTTAAAAAGAATTGGAAAGTACATAGATATGGTTGTTGGTTATAGGTATGTTGTTGGGAAACTAGAATAGTAATAAAAACTAGTAATTTTTTTAAATATTTGAGAGACATTATCGTTTCAAAATTCAACATCAAAACAAAAAATTAGAGATATATGCTTTGCTATTGAGACTAAAAATAACTATCATGGCTTTCATATTCTCTAAATAATCATGCAACTCATATAACTTCTTCATTCCAAGAAGCCATGCTTCTACATCTTCCAACTTCTTCCGCTCTCCATCAAATGTAGAAGGCTTGACTTTCTTAAACTCATTTGGCAAGTACTTCTTCTCACTCCTCCTATAAGGATGATAGCGGTGATTAACATGATGTCTCTTTGATCCTAAATTAGAATATAACCCATAACCAGTACCTCTCATGTCAGGTGTATCCATCCATCTACTGCCTCTGATTATGTCATCCCTCTCCGATCTATGCCTTGATTGAGACCTGCTACCATATGCCCCATCAGTCCTTTCCTCCTATTCATATCTGATCCGTGGCTAACCCTATCTCTATAAATTTGATAACTTTGAAGGATCAGTACATTGACATCTGCTTGCTTTTTTTAAGCTCTCGAAAGTCTTTCCTATGACTAAATAATGTTGTCATTATCTGCCTTACAACTTATGATTTCTTCCTTCAAATATCTCAAGGTATCTGTTATGTTAGGAGAATGCTCTTCCCCATGTTTCTCAACTCATCTATAAGGAGATTCATGTGAACTGTAATCCACCATTATGCTTCTCATGTCTGACCTTTTTCTTCCTGCAAAATACCATGTCAGATAAACCAAATATAAATATAATAAAAAATACCTTAGTGAAGTTCGGAAGTGGCTATCTCGCCTACACAATTAGTCTACATTATATTAATTATTATATATATATATATATATATATATATATATATATATATCATCTCAACATCATAATGTCATAACATACCAACATCATCATCACGACACAAAATTGCAACAATGACCATCACATTGCATGCATAACAATCACATCCTCCCTTCCAATCCAAGTGTTTGAACCTGGAAACTCTGACACCAATCTATAACCTACCCTCCCATATTTACCCAAATTCACAAGATCACTAGGGTAAACATGAGACAAGTGTCACTATGACATGACACGACATCCAAGGTCTAGTTATGGAATCATTTTCTACAAACTGACCACAAACTAACATCCTACAGGGACTATAGATTACTCAAGAGGTTAACAACCACCCTAGGTGATTAATTCTTGAGCTGGAACCCCTTTTCACTAACCTAACAACCTGACTGCGTGCACAACAAGGCAAGAGTGTGGTTATAGGCCTCAAACCACATGCACAAACCTCTTCCATGTAGTTATGGCCTAATATTCCCAGATCTGAGCATGCGGTCCCGAGATCTATGCCACCTTTTTAGGCTATCCTCCAAACCCCTACTAAAAACTTCCAGTAACTTTCTAGAGTCATATTTAACATGATGACAATATTAAACATTTAAACTCAAATCAAAAACTTGATCTAGATATCCTGATCCATAACATGCATTTCGTCAAACATATGAAAAACATGTAAGCTACAGGTCATGAATGCATATATAATCATAAAATAATGGTCTTCATTTGAGAATCGCCAAGAAGGCTTTAAGCCCTCTCATCTAGCTATAAAAAGACTTGTTAGTCCACGCATTCATTAACCATTCAATAACATATCAAAACATGACATGAGCCATAGATAGAATACATAATATAACCTTACATATAACCAACATACAAACCATGGAAGATCAACCATAACATCACCATCATAATCAATACAAATTTTCATAGATCATAATAGGAAAATATATCATATTAACATGTGAAAACGCCAACCAAGTCAGGGTCTTCCACGTACTGTTCGACCATAGATTGCACTGAACCAAATATCTATTTAACCCAATCACCCCCACGCCATATTACATGCATGAATGTGGGATCTCATGGAATAAACAAAAAGAAAACCAATCCATGGCTCCTAGAGGCCAAACCAACTCAACCATCAACCACAATGATTCCACCTTTATGGTCCAGAAATCACCAACATCAACTAGATCAGTCTCTACCAAAGTTGTCTAGGGCTCTAGGAACTAGTAACTCAACCCATAGGCTTCCAGGCCTCCAGATTTTTTGTTACAACTGCGACTCTAGGGATTAGTTACTCAACCTAGAAAGGGCTCTAGAGATTAGTAACTCAACGCACCAAGGGCTCCATAGCATTTTTCCTAACCAAGGGATCCATAGTGTTTTTCCTCACCAAGGGCTCTAGAACTAATAACTCAACCCAAGTTGTTCCAAGGCTTCCAAAGTGTTTTTTCCAACTCACAGCCATAAGGAACCTGAGAACGAATTAGAAAAGAAAGTGGAGAACCCCATAAAACCCATGGCTATTCAAGAAATGGAAAAGAAAAGATAAACTCCACTATTAATCCACGAAAATCTCCATGCCATTCACAACACATAATTGGACAATCACATGCATATACCATACATCGAGAAATCAACAAGGAAATAACACATGAATTATGTTACCTACAAAGAAATCCAACTACTGATCCTACTATTCCCTTGCACTTTCCTGCTTTCCTTTGGTTTCTTTCATCAAATCCAAAATGTATGCCAAAGTGCTCCAACAATTCTCTAAGATTTTTCTAAGTGTGCAAGAGTATTAGAGAATGAAAGAATCAAGGTGAGAGAGTCAAAATTGAACTGACAAAATCTAAACCAACAAAAGATATGAACTGGTTCTCTAAATCCTTTTTATTATTGATGTCTCTATTATCTTCATTTTCCTTATTTTTTCCTCTAATTTCCTTAGCATGCCAATATGTGTTTCTTCACCTTCATTTTATCATATTTTCCTTTATTTTTATAAATAAATGTCACTTATTGCTTCTTTATCTTTCCAATTCCATTTGCCACTTTCCATAACCATTAGTTAATCACAAGTGATTCCCACTAAAGTGTATTTCTGAACATTCAACTTGGAATACGTGTCCCATGACCTTGGTCCTATTTTATTTAAATAGAAAATCAACCAGGGTTTGTTACGATGCGTTCATGTTACAGGATAGATACTGAGAAAAAATGACATAATATATTGAGCATATAATATGGAGTAAATGTTTTTATATTGATAAGTATAAAAAATGGAGCTCAAAGTTAATGAAAAAAATATAAAAGGGTATAACAATGTTAATGAAAAAGCTAATGCCTACAATATCTAGTGAATGTAGGGGTTTTTTAAATTGGGAATGTGTATTGGGTTTATATTGGTAGCGAGTTAAATAATGTGATTTTTAGAGACATTTTCCAATATGTAGTCAAATTAAAGATATTGTTTAGTATGCCACGAATGCATGTGATATGTCAGAGGTTCATTTATTGAAGCCCCCATGACTAGTTATAAGTTAAGCAAGGATGATATACCCAAGAATGCAGATTAAAGAAAGTATAGATCAATGATTGGAAGCCTATTACATGTGATAACCTCAAGACTTATACATGTGATACATGCAGTTGGACAGGTATCATGTTTCCAAGTAGCGCCAAAAGAATCCCATATTGTTGTAGTGAAAAGGATATTTCAACACCTTAATAGAACAATAGACTTTGGACTATGTTATCCAAAAGGAAATGAGATAACTATCACAACTTATAGAAATGTAGATTGGGTGGGAAGTGTTGATGATCATAACAGCACCAGTGGAGCATCCTTCTACATAGGTGGTTATCTTGTATCATGGTCGAGCAAGATGAAGTCTTTAGTCTCCTTATCCTTAATAGAAGTAGAATACATAAAAACAACGACATGTTGTGCTCATGTCCATTGGATGAAACAAACTTTTCGGGATCTATAGGTGAAGTTTGATGAACCCATTTTAATGTTCTTTAACAACACCAATGCCATAAATATCTCCGAGAATCTTTTCATGCATTCAAAAACAAAGTGCATTCCTATCAAATACATTTTTGTTTGAGAACATGTTGCATAAAATAACATAAAGGTGGAATATATTAGGGCAAAGGAACAAATAATTGACATATTCACCAAACCTCACATGAGACTTTTGAGTATCTTTGACAGAATCTTGGGATTCTACAAAGTTCACATTGACATACATTCTATACAACCAAGAAAATAGGGGTACCAAAGGCATGTTACAAGAATAGAGAAGTATGTATCTTTTCATGGGGAGTCACCCATTTCCATTAATTTCTAAGGGGCAGAGAAAACATGTCAAGAAGATCAAAGACATAGAATCAGGAGGGAAAAATGATTGTAGGGGGAGTACATGTGTTTCCATCAATGAAAAGGGGAGAGAATGTTGAAATGTGTTTGTCATTGATTTCAACCCAAGCAACACCAAAATATGCCCCACCTTTGACGAAAAACATGACAAGTAAATTTAAGGTCTTTATGGTCAAGGTCACCTTTATTGGATTCTGCTCGTCATTCTGATTTTCATGGTATGTGGCACATCATGAGCGTCCTCACAATTTGTTAGATATGCTTGATAAAAATGAATCTCCCTTCTTGTGGTTGAAGTCCACAAAGGGAGATGATATGGCAGGCCTTCATTGAAGAGTCATTTTAACTATTTTATGGTCAATTAATTGTGGGGTTTTGCTTCTTACTTAAAGTTGATTTCAAAGGGAAACGTTTTGAAATATTGAATTTAAAATGCTTCCTTCCAACCCTTACAAGTCAACCTCATTTCATAAAACAAAATTAGCTCCAACTATTTCAAATTTCAAATTTCATCTTTCCCTCATGTGAAGTCAGCCTACCCCTCTGAAAGGGAATTTCAACCTCTATAAATAGAGGAATCATTTTTCCTCCAAAAGGCAAGAAAATTTGTCTGACTTTCTGAAATAAAGCGTGGCCTTGTGGAACATTGAAGATTTGGCAAGGAGACTATGTAGTAAAGGTTTAGGGGTGTGTTTGTCTTTAGTGGGATTCACTCGGTTTTTAAGATGATTTTGTAGGTGGTTTGCATATTGTTGAAGAAATAATTCTTTTCTTGCGAAGTCCGCAAATCTAACGCAACGATACGTGCCTAAGGGTTTCACTCGATGTATCATTTTATACCCCCTATTGAGGAAATATTCTAATAAATTTGATTCTCTATTAATGCATATCTAGTGTTTTTTTTATAATGGCTTAATAACCTCATTCCTTCAGCCTTATACAGTTGTGCACTCCTTACAAATGAGGTCGAATTACAATGATTTTGGATTGGAGTTTAGCTGACTTAATTAGATATCACTGATAATTTTATGTTCCATGTATGCTATTAGATTAAATGACACAAATTTGAGCCCACTTCTCACTGTACAAATCTGAGGTATCACTGAAGTTATTTAAGGCTTATATCTTAATTAGTGGAGCAACTTTAGCCTAGTTAAGGCATATAATACCACCACAAACCTAAGGCATTTATGAGAAATTCGAGTAATTCTTATGACATCTCATTGATGCAGATCTGAAGGGAATACATTAATGTTATCTAAAACCTCTACTTTATTCCATTTGTGTATGGTCCTTTGATCTATAGCCTTTTGACTGCTAAAATTATTATGGTGTGGTATTGAAGTTTTGACTGCATGGTTGTGAGCCTATGCTCTCAAGCTTAAATTATGAACTAATTTACTAATATTGGCCCGTAAATATACTTAGCTTTCTCAAATCTAAATACTGAAGTAGAGGAAAATTCGGCAAAGTCCATGGGTTTGAAGTTGACAACCATTGATGGATTTGTTTGATAAGTCTTGTTTTGTTCATGAAAATTATCTTTTTTGAAGAATTTGTGTTTAGGAGTTGGAGTTTTGGTATTACTAGAGGCAAAGGCATCACATCATTTTGAGGATCATCTATGTGGCACCTAGAAGTTGAATACATCACCACATTAGAGGTACATAATGTATCGACATTTTGAAGGACACAACAGTAACACTTATTCATGACATCTTTAGGGTATCAACCAATCAGAAGAATACAGGTATATTTGTTGATTCTGTTCATCACTTGGCAGTAATATTGAAGTAGTTTGGTTTCATTGAAAATATGAAGTATGTATAATCAGTAAGGGAATTTATTAAATATCATTGTAATTGGGTCAATTCCCTTGGTACAAAAGCCCACAATTTATCTTATTCATTTTTCTATTTGAGGGTGGTTGGGTACTACAAGCGAGGAGAGTGAAGTCTCTTTTAGGTTGTAGCTTGGAAATACTTTGCGGCGGCAGGGTGGTGGTAGCGAAAGTTGGAGCTTGCAGGGTGTTTGAGCATCCTATCAGTTGTAGCTGATAAAACCATGGAATTGGAGAGTTCTTCCAATTGCAATTGGTAAATCAAGGTGTAGTGGCATCCTTTCAAGAGTTGGAGCCTCTTGATAAATTGAGTGTTTTTATAGATTACTACAGAGTTGGGGATTTCTCTTTAGTGGTGGATGAAGAATTATGTACTCAATAACTATATTAGATAAATGCTCGATGGTTTCTCTCCTAAAAGGATTTCCACCTAAAATTTATTGTGTATTTCTCTTTGAATGTGTTCATGCTTATTTTTCTACTATCATGCTCTAAATTTTTATAATTAACTAATTTTAAGTGAAATACTAATTCACCCCCTCTCAATATTTCTAACATCATGAATATTACAACATCATTAATTTGTTGATATAAGTTTTTGGATATATGTTGTGTGCAAGTTTACTGATGTCCTATGAGTGGTCTCACCACCCATCATGAGGGACTCAAGTAAACGCTTTACTTGAGTCCCTCATGATCGGTGGTGAGACCACATGAAAGATAAGACATCATTAAACTCACACACAAGATATATCCAAAAAATTATATCAACATGACTACGGGTTTTGGAAATATACACTCACAAACATCATTAACTTATTAATCTTCAAAATATTGAAATTCTCTTTCTTTCACATACACTTTTCATAAGTTTTTATATATAAAGGTATATTTTATTTTAAAAGTATATTTCAAAGTTTCAACATGGTCAAATATAGAGGATGTTTTCTCATATAACTATGTTCTATTAAATAAATTAACTTAGAATATGTTCACATATTATATTGTATTAGCTTAGTCTATTTTTTGTTATTTAAAATACACTTTTGAATGCATAAATAGATTTAGCAATCAAATTCCAAAGATTCAACAACATAAACTCAATTAATTTTTTAAAACTCTTCGCTGATATTAATTAAAATTAAACAAAAAAATATCTTAAAAAAAACCATTTTACCTATAAATTAAACCATACCTATTATATTTATTTATTTCCTATGATTAATTTTTTTAATAAGATAATTTTATTTTTATTTAATTAATGTAACCGGATTTGTAAAACATGTTTCCCTATTAAAAAAAAGGACAACTTTGTTAGATTTGTTTTCGGAAAAAAGATAACTTTGTTAAGCATTCGACTCTAAAGTATATCAATACTCTCTATATTTATATTTAGATGTGGGTAATTGAATCCTATAACTTACCCTAATACTTCAACTTTACACCGGAGTGTTTACTTGCCAATATTCCTAAAATATTAACTTTGCACTATGCGTTAAATTCTGAAAGTATTCAAATCTCTATATTTAGATGTGGGTAATTGAATCCTATAACTTACGGTAATACTTTAATTTTACACCGGTGTGTTTCCTTGCCAATATCCCTAAAATATAAACTTCGCACTATCCGTTAAATTCTGAAAATATTCAAATCTAGTTAAGTTTAGGTTTTAACTCTCTTTAATATAACATAAGAACTAAATATTCTTTGAAGATTTCACCGGCCCCATTCATTTGTATTCGCGAGGTATATAGTAAGTTACAGTGTTAAAATGTGATATTATTTTATTATTATTTTAATTTAAAAAATTTAGGGATTAATATGAATAGAAAATTGACCTTTTATTTTTAAGTAAATAATATTTTTAAAAAGTAAATTAATTTTAATTTTAATAGAAGAATTATCTGTTTACTAGTAAAATGTCATTCATATTATATGAAACTTCATTGAACCTAGACACATTTTAAGATATTAAGATCATTTATTTGCTTCACATGTAACTCTCATTCTCAATCTCTCCCCATAACATTTGAACATATAATAAAAAGCAACTAATCTTATTTTAAAATTTACTTTTCCTTTACATAAAACTCAATTAAAACATAAAAAAAAATAATCTTTAAAAATATAAATATTATATAATATCTGTTTATAATAAATTTTTTAATTTTTAATTTTTATACATTAGTAATATTTAAAAATAAAATAATAATAATAATTCATTGTTATTTAAGTGAGTTAGTAACTTGAAAGTAAAATTAATTGAATTTAAATTACAATATGAACGGATAATCTTTGATCCATATCAACCACACCTAAAACAAGGTAAACTGAGAATGCTACAACTCTGATTAATATCAACCACAACTAAACAAAATCAAATTAACCATAGATTTTTGCCATATAATTACCATAATGACCTATAAACATGCCTACACAGGTATCAAATTCTTCCACGTGCAAATTTTTTTAGAGTGGAAAATACAATGTGTTATTTGTCATTGTTTAAATTGTATTTTACAGTATATATATATATTTTTATAACTATAATAACATTGCTTTTCTATTTAAAACATATTTTTTATTTTTATTTTTATTTTTTGTTCTAAAGAGGAAAAAATAGACATACAAACTTACACATTATATCATACTAACATGTATAGTAAACTTCTAAACTCAATAAAACACAATTAAATTTTCCATATACTTCTATTTTATGTTTCCCTTTTCCTGTCATGACAGGGCAAATAAGGGAGACATCTGTTTCTTTACCTAAAACTCCCAGATTACAAAACTTGATGTGATAGAAGAAAATACAATGTGTTATTTTTTATTATTTAAATTGTATTTTTAAATTCAAAAGAAAATACATATAAGACCAAATACAAATTTTAACCATTAAAACTTTACCTTTATATATATATGAGGTTGATATCTACATAAATTATTTAACCTAGATCTTCAAATAGTTTATTAAAATCTCTTGAAATATTTTTGAAAACTATAAAATTTAAACATATAATTCACATTTGTTTTCAACTTCAAGTTTTACAGTGTATTTTTTTTAATTATAATAACATTGTTTTTCTATTTAAAACATATTTTTTATTTTTATTTTTTTTTCTTTGCAAATTTACACATCAAATTATACTAACATATATAATAAACTTCTAAACTCAATAAAACACCATTAAATTTTCCATATACTTTACCCCTTTTCATGACAGGGCAAATAAGGGAGGCATCTGTTTCTTTACCTAAAACCCTCAGATTACGAAACTTGATGTGATAGTAGAAAATGTTTACAATATTTTTTGGTTTTACTTTTGTTGGGTAGTAAAATAAAACAAGTGCAGATTCAGCACTCGTCCAAATGAGATGAAAGCATGCAGATAGTTGAGTCCAATGAAGTGTCATGTTTCTGTAGGTTGCCTCATGTACCTTTAGCACCAGGATGGTTCAGGGCAATAAAGCGTCATGTCTCTGTAACTTGCCTCTTGTACATTATAAGAAGGCTGCATTCGCAATAATATTTTTTAATTTTTCTTTTGTTTTTTCCTCTATAAAAGAATCCACTTGGATTGTGAGTATAAGAAGCTTTTACTGTACTTGTTACTTCAACTCATCCCAATCATTAGAAATTCATTACAGGAATAGTTCATTACAGTTCATTACGGTTTATAGCTCCTGCGTCCAAGGGAAAGAATTATCGACCGTGCTGGGCAGCTGTCTGTTAATGAGCCAGGGTTATGCAATATATGTTGAAAAAATAATAATTTAATTTACGGGGAGAGGTAGAGGTAGAGGGGACTCTCAGAGTAAAATTGTTTAGTGAAGCTTGCTTTCGAGCAGTTCGATTTCGGGAAGCTAGATTTCGCCCAAATATACATACCGAAATTTGAAAGATTAAAAAAAAGGGTATTCGCTCACGGCAAAAAGAGCAAAAAATAAAACATAGTAAGTTTGAAACAACACAATAAAAATTTATGATTGAATTCTAAATTATGAAATTATATAATTACATTCATATGAGAGTGTGGCTCAATTTTTCTAACTTGTAAAATGACTTTTACATAATTGTTTATCTTAACATACAATTTTTACATTAATATAGGATAGAGAAAATAATTAATAAGTTGTTCTTATTGAGTGTGGATATTGATCGTGCAAGTGTTTGTGGAGTGTGGGTAATAGTCACGAAATGAATGCTTTCCCATATCTATTTACCAAAATACATTAAATTTCTTAAATTCTTTGCTATGTTGTAGAATGGTTCCTGTTATGTTCTGGCTTCAATCATTCTATCTTTAAACACAACTTGTAAAAATACTTCTGAGACTACTGTCAGGGTGTTTAATGTGGTGGTTGGGATTAATAATTCCAACACTCCCCCTTAATCACAATTACTGTCATTGACAATTCTCAAACAGTGTCTGAGATAAACAAAACTTTTGCATGACAATATCTTTGTGAAGATATCAGCAAATTGTCTCTGTGACCTGAAAAGTTGCAACCCAATTTCATCATTGTTAATCAAATCTCTGATAAAATGATATTTAGCATCAATATGTTTGGTCCTCTTGTGAAAGACAAAATTCTTTGACAATGCAATTGCTGAGGTGTTGTCACAGAAAATAGTTGTCGTTCCCTCTTGGTCATGACAAAGATCCCTCAACATCTTTCTCATCCAAACTGCCTGACACACCGCTGTTGTTGCTATGACATATTCAGTTTCTGATGTTGATAGTCACACTATTGGCTGCTTCTTGGAGGCCCATGAAATAGCTTCGGAACCCAAGCGAAAAACATATCCTCAAGTACTCTTTTTATCATCAACATTTCCTGCCCAATCACTATTAGTGTAACCAAACAGCCTGAAATCACTTGTTGTTGTATACAAAACACCATACTATTTTGTTCCATTGACATACCTTAGAATCCTTTTTGTTGCTTGCCAATGTGTCTCCTTGGTTGTTTCCATAAACCTGGACACCAAAATTACTGCATACATTACATCCGGCCTAGTGGCGGTCAAATACATCAATCTGCCTATCATGTTTTTGTATAATGTCAGATTGACATTGCTTCTGCAATCTTCTTTGCTCAACTTCAACCCCATGACAATTGGAGTTGGTGCGAACTTGCTGTTCTTCAATTTAAACCTCTCCAAAATGTCTGCCACATACTTTGCTTGAGAGATAAAAATGTCATTTTCTATTTGCTTCACTTCTATGCCCAAAAAATATCTTAACAACCCCAAGTTAGTCATTTCAAATTCATTCTTCATGACTTGTTTGAAATCAGCGATGGCGAAATCATCACTTCTTGTAAAAATTAAATCATCTACATATAAGACAACAATGAGAATCTTACCATCACTCTCTTTGATGTAGATAGTAGGCTAACCGTCACATTTGTCGAAACCATTGTCTAACAAGTAAGCATCTATCATGTTGTACGATGTGTGCGGTGCTTGCTTCAACCCATAAAGAGCTTTCTTCAACCGATACACTTTTTCTTCCTGGCCTTCTACCTCATAAGTAGGCGGTTGTGCAATATACACTTCCTTTTTCAACACTCCATCCAAGAACGTTGATTTTATGTCCATTTGATACACTTTCCATTTATTTTGTGTGGGAGTCGCCACAAATACGCACATTGTCTCTATTATCGCGACTAGCGCGAACATCTCTGCGTAATCTCTTCCATGTTGCTGCTTGTATTCTTTGACAACTAGCCTTGCTTTGTGCCTTTCAATCTTTCCCTCAATGTTTCTTTTGGTCTTATAGACCCACTTCACTCCAATGACATGTTTTCCTTTTGAAAGGTTCCCTAACTCCCATGTGTCATTCTTTTTTATTACTTCTATTTCTTCCTCCATTGTCAAAACCCATTTTTCTTCTGTGACTGCATCTTCAAAATGGATTGGGACATCTACATGACAAAATAATGCAAATAAGGAATTCAGACCAACAGTGCTATCAACTTCTTCTTGCTCATATATTTAGAATTTCGGTCTTCTTGTGCTTGCAGAAGATGGGCTTGACATGTCACTTGGTGATATGCTTTGCAGTGTGCTTGGAGAATCACTTGCTTGGTTGCACAAAACTGTCATATTATTTGTTGATGGTGATGCTTGTTTCTTGCTTTGTTGCACTTGAATAAGAGTAGAGGGAGTCACCGTCGAGGAATTACTCGCTGGTGTTAATTCCTCTTTGTTCTCATGTGTTATATATGCTTTGACATTGATTGTCTTTTCTAAACTTCCATCTCATGCTTTCTCTTCTATAAACTTCACATCTCCGCTAATTATGGCCTTCTTTGTTAATGGATTGTAGAATTTATATGCCTTGCGTTCATCACTGTATCCAACAAAAAAGTACATACGACCTCGTGAACTCGAAATCGTTTCAAAAGAAAAATAAAGGGGGGCCCCAATGGAGGCCCAAAAAGAAGACTCAAGGCTCAAGAAGCCCAAATGGGCTCAAGGATCAAGGCCGAAGGATGACGTGAAATGTCGAAAAAAAAGCCATCAAGAACAAAATGGAAGGCCGATGGTTGAAAACCAAAGGTCAAGGATCAAGGGCCGAATTTCGAAGGCCGATGGGCCGAAGGGTCATGTGAACTTTGGGTCATGTTCAAGTGTTGTCACGTGCAATTGCACATGACCCTATACATTTATCCTCCTTGTTGTCCAACTTCTTCCTCAACTCATCCGGGACATGCGCATATGCCACACATCCAAAAGCTCTCATGTGAGTGACACTATGCTTTCTTTCACTCCATGCCTCTTCAGGAACTATGTTCTGGACGCTTTTGGTTGGACATCTATTCAAGATATACGCTGCACAAGCGACAACTTCAGTCCAATAATCATTTGAAAAATTCTTTGCCTTCAACATACTCCTTTCCATCTCCATAATGATCCTATTCTTCCTTTCTGCTACACCATTTTGCTGAGGTGTATACCTTGTTGTAAATTGCTTGTGAATTTCATGCTCCCTGCAAAATCGAAGGAAGTTATTTGAAATGCATTCTCCACCTCTTTTAGTCCTGAGGACTTTGATGTAGTGTCCACTTTGCTTCTCAACAAGAGCTTTGTATTAGCGAAAGCACTCAAACACTTCACTTTTCTATTTTAGGAGATAGACCCATGTCTTCCTTGTGTAGTCATATATGAAGGTCAATACATAGTGGTTGCCACCAATTGATAGTGTCTGCATTGGTCCACATAAATCTAAGTGGAAAATTTCCAAATGTGCCTTTGTCCTTATAGAATTTCCTGTTGGAGATTTTTCTCTATGTTGCTTGCACAAGATACATCCTTCACATATGTTGTCTGGTCTTTCTATGAGTGGTAGTCCCTTCACCATGCCTTTCCTATGAAACAAATTCAAACCTCCAAAGTTGAGATGTGCAAATCTCAAATGCCATAACCAATTTTTATCTTTGACCTCTGCTTGAAAATTTACTTGTGCGACAGCTGCATTTTTTCTTCCATCCTCTTGTGAGGTCATTGAGAGTTGTGTTTGTGCACCTTCTTTCTGCAAATCTGATATTATTTTTAGGGGAAACATTCTATTGTTTGTCATTTGAACCTTTGCAATGAGTTGTTTGCTTGGAGGTCTATCCAAAATTGTGCACACATCATTTTTGAAGAAGACATTGTAGCCCTTCTACATGAGCTCTCCAACTCTCATGAGGTTATGCTTCAGGCAAAGTAAACATCTAAGATGTACTTCTTCTCCCCCTTCTTTATTAGGATATTAACTCTTCATTTTCCCATGATAGAGATTTTACTATTAGTCCCTAATGTCACTTCAGATTTCACACTTTCATCTACATTGGAAAACATTTATAATTTTCTTGACATGTGGTTGCTACACCATGAATCTAGATACCATATATCACTTTGTTTTTCTTGTCTACATTATAAGCTAAAAACATGCTATCATGGTTCTAATTTTCTTTTGTGAAATTCACACTTGGTTTGTTACTGTCATATTGCTTCTTTCTACATTTATTTGCATAATGATCATACTTCTTATAGTAATGACATTGAACTTGAGATTTATCATACCTCGCACTTTGTGCTTGATTTTGGCTAGGGCTTTGACTTAGATTTTGATTTCCGCCTCTGCCACTTGAGCTTGAAGGGATACTTCTTTGACCTTTATGTGGGCTTCTTCCTCTTCTTCTAGCATATGATCTTCCTCTACCTCGACCCTCATCAAATGATACTTGTGTCTTGAAGGCATGCTCCAATGAGGAGCATGTTGCTCTATTCAGTCTATGTTCTTGAAAAATTAGTGATGTATTAAGCTTATCCACTAAGAATTGCGAGAGATCCTTTGTCTCTTCTATGGCCACAACAATGGCATCAAACATCGCTGGCAAACTTCTCAAAAATTTCTCAACTATTTTTCTTTTCTCAAGTGTCTCAACATGAGACTTGATTTGAGTGACCAAACCACTTACATGTGTAAAAAACAAGTCTACGTTCTTAGACTCTTTCATACAAAGTGTTTCAAAGTCTCTTCTTAACACTTGCAACTTTGTTGTCTTGAGTTTTTCCATGCCTTGGTAGGCTCTTTGGAGGGTGTCCCATGCTTGTTTGGATTTCATTGCTGCTGCAACCCTTGGGAAAATACTTTCATGAACTGCTTGGAAAATATAGAACAGGGCTTTTGAATCCTTCTTCCTGTTGTCCCTTAACAAATCTCTTTCTCCTTGAGATAAGACATTGTATATTGTTGCATCTGCTAGTTCTTGAAAACCATTCTCCACCAAATCCCAAATGTCTTGAAAAGAAAACATGACCTTCATTGTAATAGCGCAATAATCATAATTTTTGCCATTGAATTGAGGTATCTGAGGATTAGTCAAGTTTGTGCTTGATTTTGCCATTTCTGAGCGAAATTTTTTTTTCTGCCTTCTACTAAATATGTTCCAAAAATTATTCCCTCAAAAAAATTTTAACTACTAGTAAAAACACTTGTTTTTATACTAACAGAGTTAAGTTCTTCCCTCAAAACAATTTTAAATGCTAGCAAAAACACTTGTTTTTACGTTTCTACCTTCTACTAAATATGCTCCAAAAATTATTCCCTCAAAAAAATTTTAACTGCTAGTAAAAACACTTGTTTTTATACTAACAGAGTTAAGTTCTTCCCTCAAAACAATTTTAAATGCTAGCAAAAACACTTGTTTTTACGCTAGAATTTAACCAACTCCGATACCATATTGAAAAAATAATAATTGAATTTAAGCTGAGAAATACCATGTTAAAAAAATAATAATTGAATTTAAGCGGAGAGAAAGATGGGAAATTTTCTACCTTCTAGTAAATATGCTCCAAAAATTATTCCCTCAAAAAAATTTTAATTGCTAATAAAAACACTTGTTTTTATACTAACAGAGTTAAGTTCTTCCCTCAAAACAATTTTAAATGCTAGCAAAAACACTTGTTTTTACGCTAGAATTTAACCAACTCCGATACCATATTGAAAAAATAATAATTGAATTTAAGCTGAGAAATACCATGTTAAAAAAATAATAATTGAAGTTAAGCGGAGAGAAGGATGGGAAATACAAAGTAAAATTGTTTTGGGAAACTTACTTTTGGGCAGCTCGATTTAGCGGAGCTAGTTTTCACGTACCTAGATTTAGGCGCGGCTATACACGGATGGGAAACACAAAGTAAAATTGTTTTGGGAAGCTTACTTTCGGGCAGCTCAATTTCGCGGAGCTAGTTTTCACGCACCTAGACCCGTGGCTGTACAAAGACTTAAAAACATTCACTTACCACAAAAGAGAGTAAAATAAAGTAAGGTTGAAGCAACATAATAAAAACTTAAGATTTAATTCTAAATCATGAAAAACTTAATATTTAAGTCTAAATCATAAAAATACATTCATATGAGACTCGATTCATTGACCAAGTAAAATAAGGTTTACACTCATTTATAGTTCACCTGGAATGAATAACACACATTAAAACACTATAACTGTTGTTCTCACCTCCCACTAAAATTTTCTCCACAATTTTTTCCTCAGAGATCCCTCACTTTTCTCTAACTTGCAAAATAACTTTTACATATCTTTTTTTATCTCAACATAAAAATTTTACATTAATATATTACAGAGCATATAATTAATACATTGTTGTTGTTGACTTTTTCTTCCTCACAAACTCTCGCCCACTTTTCTCTAACTTGCAAAATGATTTTTCCATGCTTCTTTATCTCAACATACAATTTTTACATCAATACATGATAAAGCAAATAATTAATACGTTGTTGTTGTTGAGTGTGGACAGTAACAACCAAAGTGTCTGTGGAGAGTGGAAAATAGTCGCGGAATGAATGCTTGCCCATATCTAATTACCAAAATATATTAAATGCCTTAAATTCGGTGTTACTAAATGGTTCCTTGCTTACTTCTATTCACGGTTCATTCCTTCCATCTTCTAATAGAGACGCCTTCCATTTTCTAATAAAGACGCAACCTGCAAATATACTTCTGACAAGTATGGCTTCTTCTGACAAATATGGCTTCTGTCAAGGTGTTTTAAACGGTATGGTTGAGATTAATATTTCGAAAAATATAGAGTCCCTTAGCATTAAAATGTGGTGTAGTAGGCTGGATATGGCTAAATATTTTTAGCTAGTCGAAGAAGCTTTTATTGTACAAGTTAATCTAGATATTGTCTAACTATTATGTAATTAAGTTATTGTTTTGCAGTTTTGTAGAAATTAAGATATTGTTGGTCAAATTGTAATCATCAATTACTTAAAATGATATTTTTAGATTCAATAATCTAGAAAAAGCTTTATTCACTTCGATATTGCGAAGTGTTTGCAACTTAATAATTCTAACACCTTAACACATTCTCAAAATTTCCAACAAACAATATTTATATTTATTAAGACTTTACTTCAACTCATCCAAATCATTGGATATTAATTACAGAGATAGTTCGTTAGGGTTTTTTAATATATAATTATGCACCCACACTCCCCTAGGCTCACATCTGCAATATACACTTCAAGAAAATAATGAAGACACCTCCGCCCAATCATTGGATATTAATTACAGAGATAGTTCGTTAGGGTTGATAATATAAGTATGCACCCACACTCCCCTATGCTCACATCTGCAATATACTCTTCAAGAAAATAATGAAGACACTGCCACCTCCTTGCTGAGAGACCTTGTTTTGATTTTTTACATTTTTCTCTTTTGTTGGGTGAGTAAAGAACAAAAAGAAATGATGAATCACTCTGTATGTTTGGGCGTTGACATTTTAGGTCCGTCAAAGCTCCCATATTTCTAACTAGCATTTGTACTTAATGTTGCAAAGGAAAAGCCGTAAGGCATAGGGTGTGAAGGAATATTGAAATGTATTGTCTCCTATGTTGTTTAGGGTTGGTGGTGAATGTATTAAATATTCATTGATGGAATTTCCTTTTTCAAGTGCAAAGTAATATTCGTATAGAAAAATAGGTGTAAAATAGAATGGCCCTTGAATTCTTCAAGTAGTGTATGGAAGAATTTTTTTTAGAAAATGTTAGATCTCTTCCATGTGTGGTGTCATGAGAAACATGGATGATGGAAACCATATTCTAACCTTTTCACTATACAATTTAAAACCAAATAACATAAAATTGTGATTTTTCACTATTTAAAATAAATTTTTCATGCATAAATAAATTCAGCACCAAAACACCCAATTTTATCAAAATAAAAAAATCATTTCATTTTCATTAAATAAGGCATTCATCCATTTCCTTTCCATTTAACACCCAAAAATCATTTCATTTTCATTAAATAAGACATTCATCCATTTCCTTTCCATTTTTTCCATTTTTCTCTAAGATGACTAAGACATTAAGCCTAAGTAAACTGCATTTTCCTTTCCATTTTCCTCTAAAACTGAGGACCATTTTCCTCTCTAAGATGATTAAGAGATTAAGCCTAAATAAACTTCATTTTCCTTTCCATTTTCCTCTAAAAGTGACTACCATTTTCCTCTAAAACCGACCAAGTAAGACATTAAGCCTAAATAAACTTCATTTTCTTTAAGACGTTCATTCATTCATTTTCATTAAGACTTATTAAAGACGTTCATTCATTTTCATTAAGACTTAAGTAAGACACTCAACCTAAATAGGCTTACATTTTTCTCCACTTTTCTCTAAATAAGACATTAAGCCTAAATAAACTTCATTCATTTTCATTAAGACAGACGTTAATTCATTTTTCATTAATACTCAAAGTAAGACACTAAGCCTAAAATAGACTTAACCAGATTTAACCATTAAACCCAACCATTAGACCCAACCAGATTTAACCATTGGACCCAGCACTATATCTCATTATTATTATTATCAATAAAATGGGCAGAGATATTAACCATTAACTCTTTAATGAGAATTAAAGAGTAGACTCACTCAGCGCAATATCACATCCTGATTATAAATAAACGATGTATTGTATCATGATATTATTACATCTTAATCAATTTATAGTATTTTTATTTTTAAATTTTCAAATGATGAGTTGAAAAATTTTATTTGATGCTTGGTTAAATTTGGAGATAGAAATTTCTTGTAAAACAGTTAGCCCATGTTAAAAACTAGCTTACAATATGTTACAATATACAACATGTCAGACACCTAACTATTCTTTTAGCCATACCAATAAAAATTTCATCTAAACAATAATAAAGATCAGTGATCTGCTCCATCGATTTAGAGAATAAGAAGTTTCATTTTTTGAAATGGATATTAAAATACAAAATATAGCTACACGCGCGCAGGTAAACGCCAAACTACCAAACTAAAAATCAAAGAAAATCTTACGAAAGTTAACCCTCCCGAAATCTCTCACAAAATTCGTTTGCATCTGGAGTCAAAGACTTACTCTACCTCCTCCATCTTGCTCTCCTCCTGGATGGAGACTTGATTATGAGGCAATACCAAGGAACAAAGCTACACCTGTGAGCTTAACCACTCATGCTTACTGGAACCTTGCAGGGCATAACAACAGTAGGGATATACTGGACAATTCTGTCAAAATATGGGCTTCACATTATACTCCCACAGATGATCATCTGATTCCAACAGGCCAGATATTGCCTGTGGAGGGAACTTCGTTGGATTTTAGGAAAGAGACGATTGTTGGCACTAGAAGTAATAAAGTGAAGAGTAGGCAGAGACCCCCTGGGTTTGATAACAAATATGTTCTGGATGGCCCCAAGTTGAAGAATGGACTGAGGATTGCTGCGAGGATGAAGGATCCTTGGAGTCGTAGGGTGATGAAGGTGTGGTCCACTGCTCCAGGGATGCAGTTCTATACCAGTAATAATCTCAAACACACTGTGGGCAAAGGGGGCTTCCTGTACAAGCCACACACAGCACTATGCTTCGAGACTCAGGGATTCTCCAATGCAGTGAATCAGCCTAATTTCCCCTCTGTCATTGTCCAACCCGGCCACAGCTACAGGCAGACAGTGCTCTACAGGTTCTCACTGGATAAAGTTCGCATATGACATCTTTCCTTTTTTTTTGTCTATTCCCATTGTAACTCCAGTCCAGCAATAAGAGAATAGAACAAATAATGCTCTACAAGTTCTCAGTGGGTAAATAGATTCTTGTGTTCATTATTTCCATTCTAAGTTCAGCAATAAGAGAATTCTCAGAGAATCTGTATATGTATGCATCTGTGTTTTCCCGTCGTTAAATGTGTGTATTACCGAACAATGGTTTTCATTTGGCAGGGAATTTCGTTTTCATTCGGCTATTAGCATTTGGTGATTTGAGTTTTCTTAAATTATATATTTTGAATTCTTGTACCTTCCAGTTGACATCACAAATATAAAATCAAGTGAAAGAAAATCAAGACATGATCTATGTAAGGGAGATTTCATTTAGGTGGAACACAAGCAGTTCAAACATAATTTTCTGCAGAAAAAAAAATAAGAAACTATCGGGCATCGCAGTTTCATTATCTGGATAATGCCCATGAAATGATGATAATTCCCAGAGAAAGCCTTGATGAGCCCCAGATGATGAACTGGTCAGGCATACTCACTAACCCAAATGTTTTCCAAGCCCGTTGAGAGCTGAATTCTGTTCAAACACTGTCTGATTGAAAGACAACTTGTTATTGTTAGATTGCTTACAATGACCTGGAAAGAACCCTTCTCAAAGAACCCTTAAGTAGTGAACTTACAGTATTTTATTATCATAATTAGTGTCAATGCATCTTGGATACACATTTATAATGGCAGAATGTTCGGAGTGTCAACTGCATTTTGGTCCCATTCAAGTCTATGACCAACAAAATCCCATCGATCGCAGTTAGAATCTGGCATGCCCCGGATCCTTCACATCTTCCATACTCCTGAACATTCTTGCCTCAGAGCAGATAATTGAGCATGTGTTTTTGCTCATGAAATAGTATTGTACAGTTAAATTAAATTTGCAGTTACATGGGAAAACCTACCATTTTCCCAAGAACGATGGCAATAACACTCTCCATGGTGAATGAATGTCTGGGTGCTTTCTTCTTTTTGCAGCTCTGCATTTATGTTGCTAACCAAAGGCCTGTAACAAAAATATTGCATTTATGTGGATAACTAAAAGTCTATAACAAAGGTGTAAAAGTATGTGAACATATAATGATGGATTTCATACTGATGACAGAGTGGTGGCATGGTATGTGTGAACACAGGAGGGTTGAGAGGCTTCGACAATGTGCTATGGAAAGTGCAAAAGTATAGAGGAGGGAGGAAGCCATCTATTCAGTTCACTTACCACAGTGTGGACGGCGAACAAGGTGAATCATCTAGATTTAATGTGGATTTAGAATATGGGTGGGAGGCCTAATTGTCATCTCATTCTTGTTATTATTGTACAGAATTATTTAAATTTAAACACCTTGACATTTTCAATAATCAAAGTATTGTAATTCAACCCAGCCATCATAATTCCGACCAGAAAACTCACCTAAAAGAACGGGATATTTTCTCCTTCATTATTAATTATTAATATTGTTGACAGAGATATTGGGCGTAGCAGCTAATAGTAAATCTTTGTTTGCTCTTATTTAAAATAAAAATAATGTTAGGCAGGTTTTCCTGGTGACCTGGATGTATCAGTGGCTTATACAATAAGTGGAGACATGGAGCTGAGACTTGATTATGAGGCAATACCGAGGAACAAAGCTACGCCTGTGAGCTTAACCACTCATGCTTACTGGAACCTTGCAGCGCATAACAACAGTAGGGATTGTTGAAATATTAATTTTCAACTGCCCGCATTAACTCTGGAAAACCACTTCACAAAACCACTTCAGAAAACGACAAATAATTTCACACAGCTTTTGGTAAAAAATTGTTTTTGTTAGAGGGGCTCTGAACACCCCGACTAGCTGCCACGCGTCCAGTGTATGGACATAAAACCACCCACTCCCCGGAAGCTAAAGTTCGATTGTTTTGTGAGAGGTTGGTGTGCAAATTGTGTCCGATCAGGTTAACGGACAATCATCTTCAACAACCTGCGAGAAAGTTAATTTTACTTTTACCGCACGTTTTATTTAATGCATTAAATGAATGTGTCATTGTCTTAGGTAAAGTCTTTAATGTTTACATACGGCATGTATTTTTTTTTGTTAACCCATATAGTATTGGTTGTATGTGTGTTGACTTTGTATTAGCATTGCACACGGGAGAAGAAGGTTCGCTGCAGCGAAAAAGAACAGGGAAAAACACAGCAGTGTAAAAATTGAAAAGACCGAATGAAATTTGGATTCCTTCATACAGGTGCATGTATTGGTTTGTTGAAACTAATGGGATGTCAATGTATTTTTTTTTTTTTTTTTGAATATGAAAGGTGAAATCCCGAGCATTTCTAATGTAATGAAAAATTTCACACAGTGGTGAATGTGAAATTTTTTTTATTTTACAGCAGTAAACTTATGTAAGAAATTTTTACAGCATATGTAAGAATTTCATTTTACAGTGGTAAACGAGTAAATGTAAAAGGTCTTTTACAACAGTAAATGTGAATGTAGATTTTACACAGTAGTGTAAAAATCATTTGGAACAGAGGCAGAGTAATTTTTTTTTTGGTGAAAAGTTTCTTTTTGGTGAATCCTTCTCAGTAAGAGGAAGAAATATGTATCAGAGTTTTTATTAATGAATATAAAGGTTTTATTGGTGTGAAAAACCTCTATCCTCAAAATTTTATTTGCTTCCCTGTGCAAAAGATCCTGAGGAGAAAAACAGAGCATTGATCTGTATTCAGTTAATTGTTTGTTTTTGGGATTTTACCAGAAAAATCCCCAACAGTGGTATCAGAGCAAGTTTAGGCTCTTTGAAGGTGTCAAAGAAGCTGAAGGGAGGAGCTTTTGTTGCAATAGTAAATCTTCTCCAGCAAAGTGAAGTCTCAGGCAAAAGGATTTAGGTATTCCTCAAAGTTTTTCTGTTACTGCTGAAGAAACAGTCAGTATTTTAAATAAATAGTCAAGGATTTAGTAGCATAGTTAAAGAGTGCTAGGATGGCCAACACCAGCACCAGTATGGGGATGTTTAATCCTCAATTCCCACAGTTCAATGGGAAAAACTATGACTACTGGGCAATAACTATGAAAGCCCCGTTTTCCTGTCAAGATTTATGGGAATTAGTTCAAGATGGTTTTGAAGAACCAACAGATGAAAATGAGTTTAATAGATTAACTCAGGGAGAGAAAGATCTGTTGAAGAGTAATAGGAAGAAGGAATCAAAATCCCTTGTATTTTTGTATCAAGCAGTGGATCAGAGTGTGTTTCCAAGGATAGAAGCAGCTAAGACATCCAAAGAAGCATGGCAAACCCTCAAGACAGCCTATCAAGGCATGGAGAAAGTGAAGACAGCAAAACTACAGTTGCTGAGGAGAGATTTTGAGAATTTGCACATGAAACAGTCAGACAATATTGACTCATTCTTCACACATGTGATTGGATTGGTCACACAGATGAGGACTCATGGAGAAGTTCTTGAAGAAAGGAGGATTGTGGAGAAACTATTGAGGGTCCTACCCTCAAAGTTTGATGTTATTGTCACCACTATAGAAGAGACAAAGGATCTCTCAAACTTTTCAGTTGATGAACTCCATGCATCACTGATAACACATGAGCAGAGGTTGAGTAGAAATGAAAACTCATCTCTAGAGCAAGCCTTCAAGACCC
>APFE031591931.1:6157-17331 GCA_000404065.3 Pinus taeda
ATTTAGATTAATTCTATTGAGTAAAATATAGTACAATCTCAAGAAACAAGAAACCGACAAACCGGAAATGATGAAACCATCAACCTCGGTCCCGGAGAAAAAGAGATTCGATCTCGGAGCTACATCAAATAACTTGAGAGCAAAGACTGACTAACTGACTTTTACACCACAGCGGTAGAAACTACAACACAATGTTTTTTCCCTTTCTTTTTATTGACTTTTGTCCAGCCATCATGGGGAGTATGAGCTAAAACAACTTGAAGACTAGAATTCTCTATCTTGGGGAACTCCTTTTCTGAACCAGAAGAGGAAGTCCCATGGGCACGTTTTTGGGAGATTGTTGTGACAGAGGTGTGTGCCTGAGTATCTGTGGATGGATCCATCGGCTGAGGCGCTTGGTCCAGTTCTGAATCGCTTTCCTCATCCTCCGAGCTTGGGGAGTCAGAGCTCGCTGCTGGTGGCGGAGAACAGGGGGTGCAACGCTTGAGTTTGGTTTTTGCGTAGTTGCCCTTTTTTGTTCTTGCAGTCAGCGATGGGCAGGAGCTCTGCAGGTGCCCTGTTAGGTGATAGTGGCGGCATCGGAAGGCAATGTTTTTGTAATCTATGATCTGGGTCCAAACAGTGTCATTGATCTTGAGATTGATTTTCTTTGGCAGTCCCTTGCTTAAATCTAGGTCCACACATATTCTAGCATATGTGTAGAGACCTTGTTGTTCCCTCTAGTAATCTCCCATTAAAAAGCTGCCCAAGGTGTTGCCTATTTGCCTATATACTGCTGTGTGCCACAGGTGTACTGGAAAATTTGGGAGTTTGATCCAGACAAGGGCTTTTGTGATGACTGCAGAAGCTAGGTCAAAATCTGGGAACCATGGAGTTAAGCAGAGTCCTGCTGAACCCATGAACCAAGGGCCTTCTTCTAAGGCCTTTTCGTAGTGGTTAGGATTGTCGAACAGAACTATAAAATATCCCTTTGCGTAGAAGTAAACATTGTAGTGGTGAGTCCAGTTGTCATTGATCCAGTCATAACGATCCTTTGAGCGAGGCCAGAGCCCATTGAATCTACAGATCATGGCCCTTTCAACGAATTTTTGAGTGTCGTCTGCAAGGTCAGAGGGTAGATCTCAACAGAGGGAACCTCCTCCAACTTGTCAACCAACAAGGGCTTGGGTTTGGGGGGTTCAGGGGAAATGGGTATCTCAGAGCGGACTACAGCTTTGTAGGAGTAGGGAGGAGCAGAAGAGGATTAACCTGCAGCTCCACCTATCAAACGAAGGGAAAACACTAAAGAGTTATTGTTTTTTATGCTGTAAAAAGAGAGAGGAAGAGGATCATTGAGTTGTTTACCTTGGAAAATAAGTCTCTGTAGGGCAGAGGGTGATGCAAGCTGCAACCTGAAATACCCAGAATCTTTATTCCCTTTTGCCTATCACCCTACGGATTCATGATAGCCGATTAACAAACTTCACACTAGCAATTCAAGTCCTTTAGAAGTCTGGTCTACTTATTACCAACATACGATCAAACTTCAACAGCAGATGCGCCTTGGTTTTTTTTAACAAAATAACATTATGGAGCCAATCATCAAATATATATAAGGGCACCTTTCCATTCATATAATCCTGACTAGCACAGCAAACTCTTTATAATTCTGGAAATCTTCATATAATCCTGGCTAGCACCTACTAATACGTGATTTTTGCCAACCCGGAAGACCAAAAAAAATGCGCTAATTAACAAATCGGTTCAGAATTTGAGCGCATCGTTATATGCAGCCTTCAGTATGGATAGGATCGCTGCCTTTGAATGACAGTTCCAAAACTGTGTGTTCCGCCAATATACGGTGTGGAACCTTCAGTCTAACACAACAGCTCCACCAATCGATTACCTCATAAGGAAATTATAATATGGTTCCCTAACAACGCTTTCAACACACCGTAACTTGTAACTTTTAATATACCGTAATGTGGACTGTAATCAAAATGAAATCAGAACGACACAAACGCTACAACAAAAATAAGCGGAGAGTAGAAGGTGATTCAAGCCTTTTTCAGGCACAGCGCAATTAAACTATAAAATACATGCATTGGTATCAGATTGATCATTCATCCACGTATTCTGATAGTGAATTAACTCGTTACAATGTAAATAAGTGTTCCCAGCCAATTACATTAGTGTTTTTCTCTAACTATAATAAATGAAATTACGGTGCGGTAACAATATGTTTTCAAAATAAAAGAAATGAGCCCAACTGCCTCACTAATTAATAAAACTTTAAGCGGAGATAAAACTGAAATTCTACCACCCAAGAAGCCTTTAATCCACAGTCAATTAATTTATTGAATACATGCATAGTATAAAAACCCATTGCGCTAAAATGCCAGAGAGTTTTGAAATTATGCTTTGGCACCGCCTTTCTTTCTCTCCTTAGATGAGAGCTTTCTGCTCCCTTTTTACACAATGATTTAAAGCTTGAAGCTTTATTCCCTATTTTTTATCCTAAATTTAACTGAAAAAACATAGAAATCCTATCCCAATCCTTTTTCCTAATTATTGTCTGATATTCTTTTTCTAAATAAAATAATATTTACATAACTTCACTTTCTAAAACAACAAAATTTTTAAAATTATCACACCCCCTCTTTATTCCATATTTACAAATGAGGATGGTCTTGATGCTCCTGCATCATACACGCAACCTTAAAATTAATCATGATCTCCTAATCATGTGTTCGGATCTGTGTATGCCTAGATCCCATATCTTGTGTTGCAAGTCATCATGTGCTATTGTCTGCTGTTTTCCTCCAGGTTTCCATATCTTATGCTGTATTGCTCCATTGGCTCTGCTCTTCCAATCTTTTGCTGTCTTCTTTTTTGCTGCTTCTCCTTTGTTTTACTGCTGCTAGTTTCTTCCAGGATACTTTCATCATTATCTGCCTCATTAGTTCAATTTCTCTGTCTAACAAATTTTCTCCAGCATCTTCAATAATACCTGTACTCACAAAACAATTGTTAGAATAAAAAATAGAAGGCTTCAGTGCCTCTTTTGCTGCTAGTGTTGTCTTAGATTTCACTATGGATGTTGCTGCCTCCCAACCTTACTGTCCATCTCCAACATTCCTTTCTTTGTCACTTGAAATTTCATTTGCAACTTCATCTGCAACTTTTCCATCCTGTTCACTGCACTGGCCTCTTTCTTCTGCAATCTCCTTATCATACTCTGGATTCTCCAACCAGTATTCTAACAATGCAATTTATCTGCAGCATCGCTGAAGCATATCATCATCACCTGCATTCATACATAAAATTTCAGTATCAACTATTACTTCCTTTATCTGTGCTTCAGACTGATTCACTTCCACAAGAACTTCCTCTTGTGCTGCAAAAATTTCATAAGATGGCACATCCTCCTCAACACCTGTAATCACATCACAATTGTCAGCTATACAAACACAAGAGTTCACATTATCCAGCTGATCTGGATCTACCCAATAACTCAAGAAGTCGTCAATAATCTCCTCGTCTGTTTCACCAATGGAAACCTCCTCTACACCTGCAAACATACACAACTCATCAGTTTTAAAACTACAAGACTTTTTAGTCTTGACTGCTTCCTTGAGCACTTTCCTTTGATCAAATCTACATGTGGAATCTTATAATTTCATATGTGGCACAAGAATTCTAAGCCCCTTTTCCAAAAAGGCAATCAAAATTTGTCTCAACCTCCTCTGCAATTGTCGCCAAATCACTCTCTTTCCCTTCAGCGGAAGGAGCCATTTTCCTTTCTGCTTTCCCTGCTCTTGCCTCCATTCTTCCAGTACCTGCAACTATGCCTTTATTTCTGCAACCTTTCTTTCTCGAACTCCTGCAGTCATCTCCTCTCTCTGGCATTTCTCTGAACCTCTTTCTCCTTTAGAAAAACTCCTTCTGCCTTTGGCAGAGTGCTTCCTCATGAGTTTCTCACTCATTATGAGTTGTACTAGCCTCTGCAACAACAATCTCTCTTGCTACAACTTACCTCACCAATCCTTCCCTCCGGATCTGGTCTTTTGGTAAGTACTTGGTTCACTTCCTCTGGAACCCCTTGAGCACTCCTCTGCTCTCTCTAGGCTATCTCTTCAACTCACCTTCTTCTTCTCCAGGACACTGCAATTGTCCTCCTTATCGAGCCTTCAGCTGAATGCCACATTCACTGCCACCTTCGCTTCAACCATAAACTTAAATCATAAATTTCAAAAAATCATCTCACCTCTAAGATCTTGCCTTCTTTCCACTTCTGCAATCCTGTTCACTGCATTTTTGTATGCTGCATCTCAATTTAAAAATCTGATCTTTCTTGTAATCATTCATTACACACTTTAATTCTCAGTTGTACAAAAAAAAAAAAACAAACTTCTTCATTCCCGCTCTGATACCACCTGATGCAAGCCGCAACCTGTAATACCCATAATCTTTATTCCCTCGTGCCTATCAGCCTAGGAATTCATGATAGCCGACTAACAAACTTCACACTAGCAATTCAAATCCTTTAGAAGTCTGGTCTACTTATTACCAACATACAATCAAACTTCAACAACAGATGCGCCTTGATTTTTATTAACAAACTAACATTATGGAGCCAATCGTCAAATATATGTAAGGGCACCTTTCCATTCATATAATCCTCACTAGCACCGCAAACTCTTTATAGTTCTGGAAATCTTCATATAATCCTGGCTAGCAACTACTAATACGGGATTTTTTCCAACCCAGAAGACCAAAAAAAAATGCGCTAATTAACAAATCGGTTCAGACTTTGAGCGCACCATTATATGCAGCCTTCAGTATGGATAGGATCGCTGCCTTTGAATGACAGTTCTAGAACTATGTGTTCTGCCAATATACGGTGTGGAACCTTCAGGCTACCACAACAGCTCCACCAATCGATTACCTCAAAAGGAAATTATAATATGGTTCCCTAACAACGCTTTCAACACACCGTAACTTGTAACTTTTAATATACCATAATGTGGACTGTAATCAAAATGAAATCATAACGGCACAATCGCTACAAAAAAAATAAGCGGAGAGTAGAAGGCGATTCAAGCCTTTTTCAGGCAAAATGCAATTAAACTATAAAATACATGCATTGGTATGAGATTGATCATTCATCCACGTATTCTGATAGTGAATTAGATCGCTTCAATGTAAATAAGTGTTCCCAGCCAATAACATTAGCGTTTTTCTCTAACTGTAATAAATGAAATTACAGTGCGGTAACAATATGTTCTCAAAATAAAAGAAACGAGCCCAACTGCCTCACTAATTATTAAAACATTAAGCGGTGATAACAATGAAATTCTACCGCCCAAGAAGACTTTAATCCACAGTCAATTAATTTATTGAATACATGCATAGTATAAAAACCCATTGTGCTAAAATGCCAGAGAGTTTTGAAATTATGCTTTGGCACCGCCTCTCTCTCTCTCCTCGGATGAGAGCTTTCTACCCCTTTATTTTATAGATACATAATGGATACATAAGGAATATATCAGACCTTATCTCCTAGAAAAAGCAGGATTTTTCCCTTTTTACACAATGATTTAAAGCTTGAAGCTTTATTCCCTATTTTTTATCCTAAATTTAACTGAAAAAACATAGAAATCCTATCCCAATCCTTTTTCCTAATTATTCTCTCATATTATTTTTCTAAATAAAAGAATATTTACATAACTTCACTTTCTAAAACAACAAAATGTTTAAAATTATCACACCCCCTCTTTATTCCATATTTACAAATGAGGATGGTCTTGATGCTCTTACATCATACACCCAACCTTAAAATTAATCATGATCTCCTGATCATGTGTTCGGATCTGTGTATGCCTGGATCCCATATCTTGTGTTGCAAGTCATCATGTGCTATTGTCCGATGTTTTCCTCTAGGTTTCCATATCTTATGTTGTATCACTCCACTGGCTCTGCTCTTCCAATCTTCTGCTGTCTTCTTTTTGCTGCTTCTCCTTTGTTTTACTGCTGCCAGTTTCTTCCAGGATACTTTCATCATTATCCGCCTGATTAGTTCAATTTCTCTGTCTAACAAATTTTCTCCAGCATCTTCAATAAGACCTGTACTCACAAAACAATTGTTAGAATAAAAAATAGAATGCTTTAGTGCCTTTTTTGTTGCTAGTGTTGTCTCAGTTGTCACTATGGATGTTACTCCCTCCCAACCTTCATGTCCCTCTGCAACATTCCTTTGTTTGTCACTTGCAATTTCATCTACAACTTCATCTGCAACATTTCCCTCTTGTTCACTACACTGGCCTCTTTCTTCTGCAATCTCCTTATCATGCTCTGGATTCTCCAACCAGTATTCTAACAATGCAATTTCTTTGTAGCATCGCTGAAGCATATCATCATCACCTGCATTCATACATAAACTTTCAGTATCAACTGTTACTTCCTTTATCTGTGCTTCAGACTGATTCACTTCCACAAGAACTTCCTCTTGTGCTGCAACAATTTCATAAGATGGCACATCCTCCTCAACACCTGTAATCACATCGCAATTGTCAGCTATACAAACACAAGAGTTCACATTATCCAGCTGATCTGGATCTACCCAATAACTCAAGAAATCATTAATAATCTCCTCGTCTATTTCACCAATGGAAACCTCCTCTACACCTGCAAACATACACAACTCATCAGTTTTAAAACTACAAGACTTTTTAGTCTTGACTTCTTTCTTCAGCACTTTCCATTGATCAGATCTGCATGTGGAATCTTCTAATTTCATCTATGGCACAAGAATTCTAAGCCCCATTTCCAACAAGACAATCAAAATTTGTCTCAACCTCCTCTGCAATTGTCACCAAATCACTCTCTTTCCCTTCAGCGGAAAGATCCATTTTCCTTTCTGCTTTCCCTGCTCTTGCAACCATTCTTCGAGTACCTGCAACTGTGCCTTTATTTATGCAATCTTTCTTTCTCGAACTCCTGCAATCATCTCCTCTCTGTGGCATTTCTCCGAGCCCCTTTCTCCTTTAGAAAAACTCCTTCTGCCTCTGGCAGACTGCTTCCTCATGAGGTTCTCAATCACTATGAGTTATACTAGCCTCTATAATAGCAATCTCTCTTGTTGCAACTTACCTCACCAATCCTTCCCTCCGGATCTGGTCTTTTGCTAAGTACTTGGTTCACTGCCTCTGGAACCCCTTGAGCACTCCTCTGCTCTCTCTAGGCTATCTCTTCAACTCACCTTCTTCTTCTCCAGGACACTACACTTGTCCTCCTTATCCAGCCTTCAGTTGAATGCCAAGTTCACCGCCACCTTCTCTACAACCATAAACTTCATTTACAAATTTCAAATCAGAAAAATAATCTCACCTCTTAAGATCTTTCCTGATCTTGTCTTCTTCCCACTTCTGCAATCCTGCTCACTGCATTTGTGTATGCTTTCTCATCAAATTTAAAAATACACTTTAGTTCTTCAACAAAACTTTCTTGCATTCATCAAAAACAAAACAAACATTCTTCAATAAAAAAAAGCCATGCTCTAATACCACCTGATGAAAAGAGATTTGGGTATACGCCCAGAATCCCTTTTCTTAACCAATTCTTACCCCTTGACCGATGATTAATACCCCACAGGCCCACAAACTAGGCTTCCTGTAAGTATTGAAACACAGTCATCTCCTGTTGCAATTGTGCAATTCTGAATCACTACATGTTTGGAAGCGTAGACGTGAATTCCATCTGGATTCAGACTGTCACCGGGAGCAGCAATTTTCAAGTTTTCAACTTAAAATATGTTGACTGAGTTATTTCAACGTTAATTTTTGGACTGACATGAAATTTCAAATCTCTCAAAGTTACATTTGAGCTAGAATATACCACAAGTACATGGTTTCGGTCTCGATTGCAATCCCTCCCATCAATAATGCCTCCGCCACTAATAGTTAATACTTGGACTTTGGAGAACATAAGCCATTCCTCACGAGCATGGGGATTCCAGGGACATGGATCAGGATGGGCGATTATTCTGCCTGATATCTGTGCAGTCAAATTGATGGGTTTGACGGAGTTTCAAGGACCAGTAAAGTTGATGGGCTTCAAAGCCGCTGCAACCAATATGGCTCTCTTCAGTCACAACCAATATGGTGGTCGTCCTTCGATATTTCTCACAAAACTCGAACAAGCTACCATCAAATACACCTCTCACAGCTTCCTTGGGCACAAAACCATGGGGTCTTTAGCCAGAAAGTATAACAAGAACCACTCTAACTTCGCCGCAATCCATCCTAAAGGATCAAGCGCATTTCTATTGTGTTCCGTCAAATTCCACAGCTCAGAGAATGACATTTTATCTGGACGGGTTCTCGCATTTTTGTAAAAATTTCTTCGAATTTCGAGGGGACAAACCTGAACGCGATTTCACAATAAAAAGAGTTAAAAAACCAAATGAAAAACATACAGTGCCTCTTCCGGCCCCGACATATCCACGCACACAGAAAAGACCATGCATACAACTCTGCCCATAAATTAACACAGTCTTATATATATCTATGCAGAAACCATCCAATGCTTAATACACAGTTCCAATAAACTGTTAAATACACACATCTAATTTAACAGGGAATCGATGATCCATGAGGACGCGGAGAAAAATATAATCATAATACTTTTGCACACTCCTCCGTCTCTGCTGAGAGCTTAGCTGCCTTCTTATTTATCATAATAATGGATACATACATAAGGGATAGGTCTTCTCAGACCTTATCTTTTACAAAAGCAAGATTTTTCCATTTTACATAGTGATTTAAAGCTTGAAGCTTTTCTCCATTCTTATCCTAATTTTAACTGGAAAAAACATAGAAATTATATCCCCATTCTTTTTTCCTAAACTATTCTCTCATGTCCTTTTTGTAAATAAAAGAATATTTACATAACTTCACTTCCTAAAACGACAAAATATTTAAAATTATCACACCCCCTCTTTATTCCATATTTACAAATGAGGATGGTCTTGATGCTCCTGCATCACAAAGGGATAGAGAGAGAATGAGAGAGGGGGAGAATGAGAGACAAAGGGAGAGAGTAGGAAATAGGGGGATAGTGAGGGAGGAGGAGGGGGAAAGAGAGGGAAAGAAATAGTTAAGGTGGGAGAGGGGGAAGAGAGAGGCAGTGAGGGTGAGGCAAGGAGAGAGAGAGAGAAAGGGAGAGAGAATGTGAGAGAGATAGAGTGGGAGAGAGAGAGAGAAAAAAAGAGTGAGGTAGAGAGATAGAGTGAGGGAAAGAGAGAAAAGGAGAGAGGGAGGGAGAGAGGGAGGGAGAGAGGGAATGAGAGAGAGGGGGGAGAGGGATTGAGAGAGGGAGTGAGCAAGTGAGAGTGGGAAAAGGAGAGAGGGGGAGAGAGGGGAAGAGTTTTACAGAGAGGGAGTGAGGAGGATATAATGTCAGAGAGTGTATGTGAAAGAGCCATTTTGAGAGTGAGAAAGAGAAATATTGGGAGACAATGAGAGAGGGAGATATGAAGAGTGAGGGAGAGAAAGTGAGAGAAGGAGAGCAAGAGAGATAGAGAGAAGGGGGGATGGAAAGAGAGAGAATGAGACAAGGCAGAAGGGAGGAGGAAGTAGAAAGAGAGGTAAAGGGTGGAAGAGAGTGTAAGAGAGAGAATGAAATGGTGATATATTGATAGAGTAAGAGATAGTGATGGATACAGTGTCAAAGAGAGTGAGAGTGAGAAAGTGAGAGAAAGAGAGCAAGAGAGACAGAGAGAAGGGGGGATGGAAAGAGAGAGAATGAGACAAGGTGGAAGGGAGGAGGAAGTAGAAAGAGAGGGAAAGGGGGGAAGAGAGTGTAACAGAGAGAATGAGATGGTGATATATTGATAGAGTTAGAGATAGAGATGGATACAGTGTCAAAGAGAGTGAGTGAGGCACATAGTAAGAGTTAGAGAGAATGATTGAGAAACAGTGAGAGAGAGAGATAGCAAGAGTTATAGGGAGTGAGAGAGAGAGGGGTGAAGGGATGGAATGAGGGAGGGCCTATTTTAACCCCTAAACATTCTTTCACAATATATTCATACACATTTTTTATTTATTTATCATCTGAAAGAATATTCTCATTGGTGTTTATTTCAAAATGGATATTTGTTGCAAAATGGATTTTTTGAACTAGCATCTCTCATATTTTCTCATGAATATCTATGGCCTAACTCCCATCGAGAGAACCATGAATTTATGCTAAGACCTTTAGAGTGTTGAATCTTTAAAAATTGTGTTGTTTTCCACATAGTTTTTTCACAGATAACGAAGAGGACAAGGGGGTTGTACTTTGCTTGAATCAATCATTGAATATTTTAAACAAGAAGGAAAACAAATATGGGGTTTCATTTGATTAATTTGATGCTAATTCAAGTGTTTTTCGATTTTATTTTCATTGAGAATTCCTTCCCATGATTTTATTTTCATAGCATGTATGAGTATGATAGGAAATTTTTCTATATATTATAGTATTGTTTTACATTGTTTAAATAGATTGTTAATAATTTTAAATTAAAAAAGGGAAAAATTAAGGTTTTATCTAATTTATTTGCTTATAAATAATGTTTTTTTTAATTTCCATATGTATAGGAAACATCGTCCTTTTGCAAAATATATAGATTTTTATTTACAAAAATATTGTGTCAATGTTATTTGATCTATTTTATGTAAATTTATGTGGGTAAATATATCTTTGGCAAAGGAATGGCCTAACTTGGTTAATGATTGTCTAGGTCGTATATATGACTACACAACATAAAATTCTTATTCTATGGACCTTTTATTAGAAATTTTTTTATTTTAAATCGGGTTTTCATTTGGTTTATTTTTTATAAATATATCTCACTGAACATGTGTGACTATATGTTATTTATTTTAAATCATGTTTTCATTTGCTTTATTTTCTATAAATGTATCTCATTAAACATGTGTGACACTACCTGGATCTTTTATTCAAAATTTATTTATTTTAAATTAGCTTTTCATTTGGTTTATTTTCTATAAATGTACCTCATTGAACATGTGTGACACTATGGAGGAATATTTTTTTGGTTATTTATTTTACCCTCAATTTTGTGTAAATAGATTTAGGGCATTTTTGTAAACAACACTCGAACACTTGATGTTGAGTAATATTTATTTAAATAT
>APFE031591944.1:25818-82897 GCA_000404065.3 Pinus taeda
TGTTTGGAAACATGAATGAAAATCTTTAAAATTATGTTTAAAATCTTCAAAATTATGTTTTTTTTATTAAAAAACTAATTATTTAATGTATTTTTTACAACGACCGAGTCATTGAAAACGAGCCGGCTGAGTCATTACCGTTTCGGAGTCGGAGTCGGAGTCATTGCTCGGCCGAGTCGGAGTCGGAGTCGGAGTTTTAAAACTATGCACAAATAATAAATTTATTTTTTTCTTTTCATTTAATACATAAAATCATGATTACATATGCCATTATGAAGATCGAACCTAGTTACATATTTCAACAATTGTCATATGGTAAAAAAGCTAACAATCTTTAGTATTTGTAGTTCTAACTCAAATAAAAATTTAAATTTACTTTAAAGCTGATATGTATTTTTTTTTAGTTTAAAACCGACTTGTATTTCTTTTTTTTTTAAAGTAAATCTTTGTTACTATAATTATTGACATATGGTAAAATTAACAATATTTTCTTGTTCTAGTTCCTAATTCAAAAATATAAATTTGTATTTACTGTAAACCTTGTATTTTCTTTTTTTACTTTAAAGTTGATTTATATATTTTTAATTTTTTAATGTATCTTTTTTATTATATTTTATTTTAATGTTAATTAATGCTATGTGACATCTTCCCCATGCTGGGCTGTAGAGTGCCTCTCAATGCAATTAATGTTGAAATTAAATTTAAGATCATATCATTTCTTTCCAAGGAAATATCTGGGCAGATCCACCTGAAGGTATCACTTTCCACCGGCTTATTAGCAGGGCCTAACCCTGAGTGGGTTGAGGAGAGTTGACCCTCTGACCTCCCATTAGTGAAGTGCCTTTAGCAATGAGAACTTGACGAATTGAACTAACCCTCAAGGCTCAGATCATATCATTAGTCACACAATAGCTAGAAATCAATTTAGCGGAAGTATAAAGATTAATTTCACGCATACACAGGCAATTACTCCTTCAAATCAGCTTTTTATTCCTTAAAAAGGAACTTAGAAGGAAACCTCTACATGCTGTTCAAGCACGGATACCAAAAACACCCTCAACTGAGCTTTTACAGCTTGTTGATAAATCCAGAAGCAACAGAAAATTCCTGTATGACTTACAGGATAGCCTGTACAGACCTGTCCATATGAGTGTATGGATCTGTACAGCTGTGCAAAACTGTACAGATTGCTGTCTTGGATTGTGTGCTTCTGGGGAATGTCTCATTCCTGGCTGCTTGCACTCTCGTTCTCTCCCTGTGTTATGCTCAACTGCTAGTGTGTGTGTGTGTATTAAAAACCTCTACTTTACCCTGTCTTTATAGTTTTAGTGAAGAATCTATTTTAATTTTTCTAGTTTAACTCATGCATGAGATACAATTTTTGACTCAACTGCTATTTATAAGACTTCAATTTATTTTATAAAATTAAATTGCAAAATATAATTATTTTTCTAAAAATAGAATTAGTTTTTGAAAATATCTCAAACTACTTCTCACATGTTCATACTAAACATGTGCGGAAGTTCCTGTCCAAGCTATAATTATGCTTCGTTCTCCCCCGGAGCCATTGGGATTATTCACAATAAGATATTTGCTATAATTGTGAAGGCCTTTTATTACTAAAGACATATGTTATTTTCCACCTATTTTAACTGGGATTACAGGGTTACCCAATCACACTCCCATATTCTTAACATGTTTTGCACAACTACTTTTTCCTAAGAATGATTTATTGGTTGTTGCAACCTTTGTATACTTTAAGGCTGACCTATCTGAACATTGAACATTGTCATCCATCATTACTTCATGAGCATATAAAAATCTCATTTAGAAAGAGATTGGGTTCACAGCATATTGGCTGATACGCAACCTTAGGTTACTATAAGGCTAACCTGAGGAATGAACATTGCCATCCATCCTTCATGAGCATATAAAAATGTACATTTAGGAAGAGATCGGGTTTATAGCATATTGGCTGATTTGAAGTCTTTCAAATTTCAATGTAGAAAATATCTGGCTAGAGATTAGGTTGATTTGAAGTGTTTTAATGTGTAGAGAATATGTAGCTAGAGATTAGTACAAAGTTTCTATTTTAAAATGGGATTTTGCCTTTTTTTCTGTTAGAAGGAATTTAATGAAGTCTCCTTGCTCTTTGACGACTTTACAGCTACAGGACTCTTAAGGCGCAGGAAAGCAAATACTATTTTGTTGGCAGGCTTAAGTGGTGCAGGCAAGACTGTACTTTTCTATCAGGTAATTGTTTCCATGACATATGATAATATAAGAGATTTGATATGGTTAGAAGTGTTCATGGTCTGGTAAGATTGTGATGAATCATGTTACAAAATTACAGTTGCTCTGTCATGTCTCTTGATCATTTTGTCTTTTCTAGGGCAGATATTTGAGAAATGATTGTACTTAAATTTCAGCAAGGGCAACAGGATAAAACTACTGTTATAGATGGAAGGGAAAATTTTAAAAAGAATTGAAAGGGGCAGTTCAATTTCTTTAGCTGGATTCTCTGAACTGCACAAGGCGTGGTTTTACTGGCTTTTATAATATTCAAGGAATATTATGTTTGATTGGCTGGCAATGAAATAAACATTCAAAGAAGTGGTAATAATTACCTTTATAAAGTGGATGGGTTTTCATGATCTATATTCTGAAGAAAAGGTTGATTATCAACTGTGTAGATTAAGTTAATTTTCCATTTGTAAATCTAATTTAAAACAACTATCATGTAGTACTTGTGAGGTAAATGGAGGGAACTTTAGGGGTGACTGCTACCTACTGCAAATTCGTAGTTGGTGTGGACTGAGCTTGTTGAGCTATGTGCAAAGAAAAGCACATCTGAGCAGGCTACCATATGTTTTAATTAAAGCAGCAGGTCCATAAAATGCTTTTTGACCATATTGCTGTTAAAGCATGTATCTTTTAAATTTGTTCGAGCTTACATTCCCAATCCTTGCATTTATTTGGTATATGTATTAAATTTTTAATGCACAGCAGGTACTAATTTTAATGCTAACTATTTTAAATTTTTGTATTGACGCAGAAGGTTAAAAAGGGATATCTTTTCGCCCCAAAAAAATCCGCTCGTTTTTCTGAAATCTAACATTCTTCTTCCCTTGCTTGCTTCCTTTCATATGTTATTATAATAGTTTTTCAGTCAACTACTCACACTGAGTATTCGTCTTATAAAAATACTGAATGCTTCTTGCTGCAATCACTATGCCATAAGACCTTTAGTGTCTAGGGCATTCATCACTCTCTTTGATAACTTGCTTCAAAGTTCATATACCAGTGAACTGCTTCCGTTGATTGTCAAATGATTTTTAGTGTCTAGGGTATTCATCACTGTCTTTGATAACTTGCTTCAAAGTTCAGATACCATTGAACTGCGTCCGTCTTAAATATGTAGTGTGGACCTTCTGTGTGTCTTAGGTTTTTTTTTAAAAGCAATGGTTATGATTTTTCTATTAATAGGTGTCTAGATTCAAGGCCAGAACCATTTACATCTTCTGTAAGCGCTTCATCTACTAAGTTCAACTGCAATACCAAAAAAGACTTTCTGTCCTCCTAACCTTTCTTCCTAAGACACCATTAATTTGATGAAGCCTATATATTCGCCAAAATATTCCTAATATGGCTACATATTTGCAATACATGACTTAACAAAAAGAAAGTTTAACTAGTCTGCACTATTAACTCCTGAACCGGGGCTGGGTTCTTCTTGATTCTCTGCCATCTGCCTCAGCTGTAGGGAAACATCTTCCGGACTTTCCTCTGCCTGCTGAACTACGTTTTGATGCTCCTCTACCCCTGTGGCCAGATGAGCCATCAAATCCACTCCCTCATTCATAGCTGGTCCAATTTCAACTGCAGCAGCCCCTGACATAGCTTCCGACTTAACCAAATGATGCTCCATAGAATCATAATTCAGATGAAATCTTTCTACCTTTATCTGGAGAAGACCAATTTTCTGATTCATAATAACTAATTGAGTCTGCACACCAGAGGACCCCATTTCTCCCTGCCTGGTAAGCAAAGTCAGTATATATTCTGTGGACACTGTAAGATAGTCCAAATGTTTTGCAAATTCTTCCTTCTCAGAGCTGGGGAATGTGCCATGATGAGACTAATTCCACAGTATACCTTGCCCTCATGCAAATTGATATATCCGGCAATGACTGTAGATAACATGTCGAAGAATGGACTCTTCTTATAGCCTAAGTCTTCCGCCTCCATTTCATTGATGCTCTCTCCAACTTCGATGCTGTTTACTGCTCTGCTGAGTGGCTCAACCAAACATTCGAGTGCTAAATTTATTTCTCTGCACATTCCCACTTTCTCCATAACAGATCTGTACCTAAGGCATGCAAGCTTCTCCTTGAAATCAGAATCAACCATCCTTTTGCATCCTGTCATATTTAATGAAGTATTGAACATATAACCAACTGTCTCTTCTAATGCATGAACGCCCATGGGCAAGCCAGGTGGGTACTTCGTCTCAAGCTCCGTCCCAGATATGAAGGACATAAGGGGACGGAAAATGAAGAATATGGCAAGCAGAACTCCATTTTTCCGACAGCCAATTGTTGACACCTTTATCACTACTTGAGTAGATCAAATTTTTTTCCCTCCAATGCATTCTTTCATTTTTCATGGCAGTGGTTTGTGTGTTCCATTTAAATTGTCTAGTACCAAGATCCCTTGTTCAAGAGAGAGGCACCCTTGTTTGCCATCTCATCTGATGCTTGACATGGAAGAACTCAACCTTCTCAAATTTTGAATTGAAGACTCATTCTCTGCAGGATGGAGGAATGAATCCGCTTCGTATTCTTTTGGAGTTTTCTTACCTGCTGGATGACAATCATAGAATCTCCATATACCAACAAATGTCGAATTCTCCTTGAGATAGCCAGATCTGGCCCTTGCCTCCCCATGTCAAATTGTTTGTAGTTTTTCCCAAGCCCCATGCATATTGTATCTCTATTTTTTTATTGGCGCATGAAATAACCCCTCCCGCTCCTGCCTCCCCTGTGTGTCTTAGTATTTTTATTAATGCCATTGTTCAATATTACATAGTAGGCAAAATAAGATAAACAAGAGAGCTTATTTCTAGGTCGAAATCAATCTAACTAATTACAATTTAAGAAGGGTTGGTTGGTGCTGCAAACACTAAAGTGTATTTTTTTTTTTTCCAGCTGCGTGATGGTTCAACACACCAAGGGACTGTGACCTCAATGGATCCAAATGAAGACTGCTTTGTACTGCATTCAGAATCTTCAAAGGTATATGCATGCTGTGACTATATGAGTGTAGCCCAAGTTATTTATTTTCCCCACCGTCTTTATAGGAAATAACAGTTGGAGATAACTTCCAAAGCAGGAACTGAAATAACGTTCTATGATAAGTAGAGTACAAATAAATAGGTTTTATTGTCTTCAATGGACAGTAAAGGTATATTCATGCTGTGACTATACGAGAGTAGCTTAAAAATATTATTTTCCGCACTGGCTCTATAGGCAAGAACATTTAGAGATAGACACCAAATCAGGACTGGAATATAATGTTCTATGATTACTAGAGTACTAAAAAATAGGTTTTATTGTTTTAGATGAACATCAAAGGTATATGCATGCTGTGACTATAAGAGTGCATTGAATTATTCATTTTCCATCGTGACTTATAAGAACAGGTGAGAGATAACCTCACACAACAGGACTGGAATTATGATGTTCTAACAAATGTTATCTCAGAACCACTGGACTGGTCAATGGATCGATCGACCCCAAAACCAGGAACTGGGCCGGAACTGGAAAAAACAAAAAAAACTGGTTGACAAAAAAATACATAAACATACAGATTTTGAAAAAAAAAGCACATGCATATTCATGTGCATCCATATGATTCCAAACCATTATACACAAATATGCAGAGTTTCTCATATATACAGCAAGGGCACATATGATCAATATCGAATCAAGTCCAATCCATATGTGAACCAAAAATACATAAACAAAGAGGCTCTTGATGGCCTCTAGAGTCCAAAAAAAATCACGCTACAACAAATACCTACATATCATCAAAAAGCATTTCCTATATCAGGATTCTCATCATCAATATCACCCTTTAAGCATTAAAATAATATAGAAAAGTTAACATGTAAAATCAAAATTTTGTTTAAGTGATGGGTGAATTTTTACTAGGATCATGGCAGAAGAGCTTAACAATCAATGCCACCAACATCGAGGTACATAGAGGGCTTGGTGCGCTTGATTAAATGCTAGTTCCAAACCCTCATACATAACAGAATTCAATGGAAACATTGCAATTCCCCCAATCCTAATTTTCTGAAAATTGTGTTGTCTGTGGGATTTTAAGTGGGATATAAAATTCTACTTTAAGAATTTAACATTACCATTAATTAAATAGCATGAGTAGGGTCCTAGGATTGAATATTAGTCTCCACCGCTAATAAATTATTGTTTTTTTCTTTGATAAATTTGTATGAGGGGTCCTTATTCGCATTGTATGGATCCGGCCAGTTCCATTACAACTGTTGGTTCTGTATAGAAATCAGCCAGTTTGGCACCGAACCAGTCTTTTTCAATTCTGTGCCACTGGTCAAACCAGCAAGGGCCTCAAAACAGTTGGACCGGCCGGTTCAACCAGTTCCAATCATGTTCTGATTACATCGGTTCTAAGATACTAGCATACTAAAATTAGATTTTTATTATTCCCTTCATTAGTTGAGAGTTCAGACTGCATACTTTAGTCGGGTTGGATGTTTGCGAGTTTAAGGATATTCTGGCCTCTTAGGGATCTTGATCATTGTTATATTATTCGTTTGGTCCTCTGCTAGATGGGCATCAATTAGTAACTTTCTCTGCTAAGTCAGTATCTTGTTTTTAATTAGTGAAACTTACATGTACCCTTATTTCTCTTTATTTATCTAAGATATTTTGGATCATTGTATATGCAGAAGGGAAATATAAAGCCAGTTCATGTAGTGGACGTGCCTGGTCATTCAAGATTGAGAACTAAGCTGGATGAGTTTTTATCTCAGGCTGCTGGGATTGTGTTCGTTGTTGATGCTTTGGATTTTTTGCCAAACAGTCGAGCAACTGCTGAGTAATGTCTTTGAACTTTTTGATATCGGCAGCTCTTTGTTTTGGTTTAAGGATGAACACCCATATATTGATGGTTAATTGCCTTACTGTTAGCTTTTTGTTGACCTTTAATGTGTATGTGTGTGTTGCAATTATCTGGAGCTGTAACCCATGCAGTAGATGCTTCTTGCGAGCTAATGCTTTTGATGTGGTGGTTGAAGGTATCTCTATGATATATTGACAAGGGCAGTTGTGGTGAAGAAGAAAATTCCACTACTAATAGTCTGCAACAAGGTGGACAAAGTCACAGCTCACTCCATGGATTTCATAAGGAAGCAGTTGGAAAAGGAAATGTATGTTTATTTTTTTGAAATCTCACTGAATCCATTATTTCTATACCAAAGTGTCTACTATCTGTCTTCTTAATACATCATTTTTTAATACTTCTAGTACAAAGTGTCTCCTTTCTTGGATGTAAAGTCCATATTGCTAGCTATCTTACTATAGTGTTATAAATATATCCCTATCTTACTGTGGTGTTACTCAATTTTCTTTCACATTAATATTTTCCTCCCTTCAACTCATTGTCCTTGAAAATTGGAGTTGAAATGTTTCCTGTGGATTTACACTTACATGGTAATTATGCTGTACCCTTAAAAGGTATAAAAAGTTTCGCAAGAGTCCTTTTCGTCAGTTTATTTGTGTTGTGCTGCCATGAGAGATTTACACTTACATGGTAATTATGCTGTACCCTTAAAAGGTATAAAAAGTTTCGCAAGAGTCCTTTTCGTCAGTTTATTTGTGTTGTGCTGCCATGAGAGAGTCCTGACTCACCCTTAGGTTATTTCCTCTGGACTTGAAACATTTTTCAGAGACAAGTTGCGTGTATCAAGAAGCTCTATATCAGCTGCGGATATTTCCGATGAAGTTACACTAGGTGTTCAGGGACAGCCTTTCACTTTCACGCAGTGCATCAACAAAGTCACTGTCACTGAAGCATCTGCCATTTCAGGCAAAATATCTGAGGTTGAGCACTTTATCAGGGAACAGGTAAAACCTTAATTGTTGTATCCTTCTGGAATTGTTTGTACAGGTTGACAGTACAGCAGGGGGAGATTTTTCCATTGCAACAAAATCTCCATGCTTTCTACAGTTCCATTTAGTGATGCATGGAAAGTTTCGGAATGGCCAAGCTTGTCCCATGAAAGTTTAAGGCACGTTTCATCTGATTGTTGTTAATTTTCCGAGTGAACTAGCAATCCAAGTCGTCTTCATGTGTTTTAGTACATGGAAAGGCGCATCAAAGGAGCCTGAATTTGAAGACTCATTTTGTAGTGATTATAGTAGATACTGTGAGGAATTCAAAATTATTGTGAGGTCAGTGGTTATTCCATTATTTAAGTATGCATGCTGGTCTTTGCACCAAACAGTTTATTTCCTTTGAAGATTTACATCACTAGGTAAATACGCTAATATTTGTGTTTCAAAACATCTCTCAAGAGATTATTTTGCTCAAGACTAACTTAAGTGACAGATTTGAGCTACTTGGATTTTACATCACTGGTGTGCTATAACTACCATACACAGCCTACAAAGTGCATCATGATAAATCTCAAGTGGGGGTCTGCTACTTATTATAGTGAAAATTTTGATAGTGTTGGATTTGATGACATGACTTGCTTTAACTAAATCACAGAACTTTTGTATTATTCACCACCTTTGATTGGCCTATAGGAGCTTGAAAACATGCAACATACTTTGTATTGCAATATGCTTCTTAATATTTTAACTGATGAGCATTTACCACCATTTAAGAGGCGGGACATGATGTAATGGCGTGTCATTCTAGTCACAAGCCTTTGATTAATTTGTGCTTTCTTAATTAATATAATATACAAGTGTACTCTGCGTTATGACAAAAATGAATAATGGTTAAAATACTCAAATTTAATATGGAAAGGTCAACTTACCTCCAAGGACCATAGGAGGATTAACAAAGTGTTGGGTTAATCTCCATCCTAATCTCTTTCAACGTTATATACCATCTCTAATCGCGGGTGGATTCGTAAGGATACCAGATACACTCATCTTGAGTAAAACTATCGACATTTTGGTATACATGTATTTTTGGAATTTCAAAGTTATATACGAAGTCAACTTTGATCTTTTCCTTTTTTTGTCATGGTTTCATAATAACAAATAATCAATCTATTTGCACGTGTGCTTATATTTTATATGGTAGAAATGAGCATCCACATTTTTTGATTTGTAACTGTACTATTAAGTGTCCAGCTCAATGTATGTATGATATGATAGCATTTTGTCTTTTGAATACTTCGGTTGTGTGACATCTTTAGGATTTTAATTTTTATTTGCAATATTTTTTTCCAAGTCTTTTTCCACAAATGAAGAATGAAAATAGGTAAGATAAATGGTGGAAAAATTCAATTTTTTTTTTTCTAATTCTTTTTCGAGTCTGGTAAGAATTTTGTTGAACGTTATAGTTCGATTTGATTCAATGCTAATTTTGACTTCGAAACTTTCGCTTTATTGGTTTTGACTTGTTTTATTTGTAAGTGGTTCTATTCTATACATTATAGAATAGAATAGACATGGGTACAATATAAACAAAAAAACCTTCAGAGCTAGTATGTGCAGAGGAAATCAAATCAGTTGAGATCACTAAGAGATAAGCCCATAAATATTCTTAGTTCAAAGAATCTAGATAGAGTTTAAAAGAGACTTGACCTGTCTAAAGGGAAACAAGACCATCGCAAACATCCAAGATGTGTCATCTTAACTACAAAAACTGCATTGCTTCCCGCCTACAATGAGGAAATCAGAGCAAGTATGACAAACAAATCGAAAAAGTAGTATATAAAGTAGGGTTGCATACAACAAGAAAGAAATTAGAAGCCATGTATGGAAGGACTTGGAGCATGCCCATTGATAGTATTCTTGGTTCCTTGGTGTAGGAACCATGAGAGGGGTGTCTAAGAAGCTCTTATTGGTGTTGGATGAAGGATTCGTCTGTTCTTGTGAACAAGCTAGTGGTAGAGAATGGCCATCAAGTGATTTTACCTCTCCAAGGTATTTAACCATTGCAAATTTCATGACTATTAGTGTCAAGTAAAGTTTGTGTGACAAAAGACTTGGTGTGCCAGTGCAATTATATTGCCTGAAAGAATTTGGTATATCTTGTGTTGCTGGAGCTAAGGTTTGCAACAAAATTTTCTATCACCTTGTCCACAATTCTATCCTCAACATACTCTCGCAAAGTTGACATTTTCTTCCAAAGCTTTCATGGAGTCTTGAATGGTGGGCAAGGTCAAATTCTTATAGGCCACAACCACGACCATAGCGCCTTGGTAAGCCCTTAGTCCTATGCTATTAGTGGTGAGAAAGGGTCATCCCTTGTTGTGATGCTTGCGAGATCATATTCCCCAGCATAGATCCTTCTTAAATAAAGATCTAACATGAGTTGAGAGGGATCTAATTTCTTCAGGTGCAATTTTTTATTTATTTATTTTTGTTTATTTGTTTTTAATTTTTGTTTATTTGTTTTTGTTTTTTTTTAATATGAATCGACATTATTTAAATATTTTGTGTAGTTATTTAAATTATTATTATTATTTTTTATAAATTTTTATTTGGGCCGATATGAGTAAATTTTCAATTTTGATGATGGATGAACAGATTTACACATCATATTGGGTTGTTGAATGAGCCTCTTGCCTCAACAAAAACTATAATGAAAACCATGTTATTTGAATTGCTAGTAACATAACAACCTAGGCAGAGCTATATACAAAATTGCCAACTTTCCAACTAGAAGGTAGCCTATAAGTGTTGTCCACCACAAGACTCAATATGTCAAATCGACATGATGAGCTGAACTTATATAACTCTCATGGCCCCTACTTCATGGTATTCATTGATGCCAACTACATCATTTAGACAAGATTCCACCATATGTAAGCATTCATGTGTGAGCTCAACTCATTCATTTATTTGCTTGACAAGGTTCACACATCTAGCATGGAGGGTTTAGCACATAGTAGCTTGCATGTCACTCTCGCTGCTGGTCCATTAGTCATCACAAACCCCTGATATGGGGAGGGTTTTGGCCCATTTGAAGATGACCTAGATTGTCCAAAATTTGACAAGGAGTATATCAAGATAGAAGTTTATCTCACTGGGAAAAAACTGTACAAAAAGATTGAGTTTGATCACTTTTAACTCACTCTGTGAAATGCCAGCGTTCGCAAGTTCATATAGAACTGCCTAGGCACTTTTAAGTGCAAGTATATCTCTTTAATCAACATCATGTTCGTTGTTATTCATAATATATATAGACATAAACTACATACACACATTCAATAATGAAGACAAACAAAAATAAAATAAACTTGTAAGTTTCGCGTAATTTCTATAATTATACATGTATTTTTACGAGGGAACACCAGGATTACTCAAAAATCAACTAGTAAATGGTTTTAATTTTATGGTATTGATCCTCGTGCAAAATGTAATAAATGGTTTTAATTTTATGGTATTGAACCTCATGCAAAATAATGGTTTTAATTATTTGTGCCACAATAAACATTTAAAACAAAATAGAAAGTGGATAATATACTCTACTTATAATTACAAATTTGTTTCTAATTATTATTAATATAAGCCTTGTAAATACGTTTTATTTACTTTGCTTATAACGTACAATTTTCAAAAAAGGAAAAGGGAAAAATAAGAGATAGCATTTACATATTAGCAATGCAAATTGAAATGTAGTTTGAGCTAGTTGAATCATTGCTTATTGATAAGTAGGAAGCCTTTTATTAATTAAAATTTTAAAATTTGATAAATTTATATATTTATGGTAGATATTTTTGACAAAATATTTTAAAAATATATAAATTATATTAATATAACAATTAATATTAATTTAATGTCAATGGAAAAAGTAATTACAAATAATATTTGGTATAATAGAAATTTTAATGTAAATTATAGATAATTGATTTAATATACACTCTTGAATTGTAATATCTTCTATTTAATGGAAAGTCTTGTAATTATGAAGATAAAAAATGTCTATGTTATTGGGTAAAGTGTATAAATGTTAAAGAGCCTACTGGGCTAGCTTTACTATGTAAGTGCTTCAAGTGAATTTACAAAAAATTTCTAACATATGAACATGTAATTTTACAAACAAAACATGTTACAAATAATTGGTATTCACAATGTTAAGATTAAAGAGAGACAAACTGATATTAAATTTGTCCAGAAACATAACCACATAATCAACTTATAAATGGATGTAGAAATACCATATAAACAATGTTCTTAGAAAGCATCTCTATAATTATCTTTCAGCCATTAAATACACATGGTTAACCAAAAATTGAGAGAAAGTTGAGAGTTTAGTGGGGTTTTTACATGTTTCTTTTATAGGTTTTGTTGGTAGTTACACTGTTCTTCCATTTTTGTATTTGGTAGTCAACTACTCATATATCCAGTTCTTCCCTTTGGTAGTCCATTGTATGAATGTTTAACATTGAGATTTAGTTAGGGCTGTTCGAAGAACTTAGTATGTTATCATGTTATTTCCTTTTAGAGTGCATTCATTGGACTGCGTTTTTAATTGAATATAATATGATTTTTTAAACATTTTTTCTACTATATGTTTTTTGTGGTTGCACTCTCAATATAGAAATATGGCTTTCTCAAATTTGGTTTGTAATCCCAATTGTTAAAGCAAGTAACTTTGTCAAAATCTATGGCTTTAGTTCTTTTCTATGATCATTGACATGGTTTAATTTTCCCTTAATTGATGGTTTTGTTGCACTGTCTCAAATATAAAATGATTCCAAGTTATACTAATTATAAAGATTCAATTGATTATACTAGTTAAATATTTATTGGTTAGCCATGACAATTTATTGGTCAAAATGATGTGTTAGTTTTAATTTAGGGAAAACATTAAGCATTCAGTGATAACAATTCACTAGTCTACATTAATACCATTTAACAATTTACTTTTACACAAACTAATGGTTTTTTTTTTCAATTACAACCCCATCTATTTTGGGCTTAAGGCATACACCATACTTTTTGTTGCAACAAATTACATAATACTTTAATTAGAAAGCCTTTACCAACTATTAAAAGGTGTAACATTAAGTTATGGTGTGTTATTTTCAGTTAGACATGACAACTAGGATGGTTGCTTGGATAATGCCCCCCTTGTGTGGGTATGCGTGGCCACAATGGCCAAAACTATTGCATGGAAAAATAAGTCAACACACATTTTTGATAAAATTGTGATTTCTTGATTATAAAATATAGAAGATTATTATCATATGGAAGAATTGATTTACATAGCAACGACAAACAATTGCTAAAGTATCACATTTAATATGAAAATGCAACTTATCTCCAAGGGTCATAGGAGGCTCAACAAAATTGTGTAGTGAAGCTCTAGATTGATCTCTTTCAATGATAACCATCTCTAGTTAGGGGCATATTACTATGGATCCCAAATATACTTATACTGAGAATAATCATCAACACTTTGGTATAGTAGCATTTATGGAATTGCAAGTTCATATGTTTCAAAGTCATAAATTTGATATTTTAATTGTTCTTTACATAACTAATTAATTTATTTGCACATATGCTCATATTTTATATATGTTGAGTTTTATAGCTTGAGAGGTACCCCAAACCCGAGCTAGAGGGTTTTGGAGGAATGGGTGCACAAAGGTGGTTTGCGGGCTTAGAAGCCAATGTGTGGGCTTTGCACCCAAGCTTGTGGGTGTGAAATTGTGATGAGATTTGGATGTTTGACTCTTGGAGATGGAAGAGGGCTCTTAGAGAAGAAATATGCCACTTCAACCACCAAGATCCGAACTCTAGAAACGAAGTTATGGATTTTTATATATTTTTGTTGGGCTAATGACACATAGATCAAGTTGGCCAGCTTAGTTTTGTGCCCTCAAATGATGCATTGAAGCCCAAGGTGAAATGTATAAATAGGAGTGACGTTGGAGCTCATTCGATACACATCCAAAGTGAAACAATCATAAGGAGACATCTTATTTTTCCGTAGCTCCTAGAGGACAAAATGAAGGAGAGAATGAACTCTGGTTTGGATAAATTCTCATCACTGTTTTGAGCTAAGTATGGAGGAGGTGATGTTAATCTAGGTTGTCATTGATGTCAATGGTTGATCGTTAATATGACAGTGACCGGGATGGAAAATATTCTTGAAGATGCCAGAGGATGACTATAGCTCTTGTTAAGGTATCAAGACAAATGAAGTGACAATTTTGTACCTTGATGATCATAATGAAGGATTACCATATCACTGCACTTGATGAAGGTCTAGAAAATATACATGATGATGACACCACATCATGATATGTTCTACCTCTAATATGGACCATGATAATGGCTAATAATTGGAAGACTACCCTCTATGCCTGGACTATGATGACTTATCTTATATTGAAAGACTAGACTATGATGATGACCCTATGATGAAGAAGAACATGAAGAGGGCAAAGACATAATGACATGAAGACAAGGACATGATCAAGGGCATAATGATAGTGGCCCTACATTGAAGAAGACAAGGACATGAATAATGAAGACAATTAGTAAAGGCATCATCCATGAAGAAGAAGCCCATCTATAAAAGAATGTTGTCCTATATTTATGCACTCATAAAGACCAGTCACATTAAAAAGTACCTTTTTCTACCTTAGAGGTAGAATTCTTCCATGAGACCTATACCATCTTAAAGAGCATAATTTTGCCTTTCCAACGAGCTATTACACGTCTCGAAATTCCAAGTGGTTTGGGATTTTTTTTGAAGTTAAGTTAGTCACTTTGCCCATTGAGCCGATCTGTGTTAAGACAATTCATGTCGGCATGCTCAGGAGGACGTGAATGTTGTTGTGAGGACAAATAGGTATATATATAAGAGGTTAGACCTTTGTTTTTGTCAAGAAATTTCGGTGAAGCACAATGAGAAAAGTTTCGGCCTGCAAATTACCTGACATTTCGGCCTGCAACCTTGGCCTCCTCTACCTGCAATTTGAACCTTTTACTGTGGAGAAATTCGGCCCTAACAGACCTGTAATCTCAGTCTCCTGTGGAATTTTTTTTGGGACCTATGGAGTCATTTCTTCAACCTGTTGTAGCACCTTTTGTAGGGTTGTGGACAAATCTTTTGTTTTGGGCATACTTCTGTTAAGCCACCTGTAGAAGCTCATTTAGAGCTCAGATCCTTGTTAGAAAGGCTAAGTTATACCACAGACCTATGGTAACTAGGAGTTGGCCTCCATTATGATCTCGAACTACAGATTACATTCTACCTGGAGGTTCAATTGAAGAGGCTCAGATCTGCTCCTGTGTGTGACAACCATCTATTGGAGAAGCTCAACTCTAAGGCAACAATCTGCGTGTAAAAATCGGACATATAACTATTTGGATCATCACTAATCATAAAACTCAGACCTTATCTCAACATCTCATAGCCCAAAACTGTGGTGCCTAGGCTCTGAAGTTTGAAGAACTATGGAAGATCGTTATACCTCAGATCAACATTTGAAGAAAACATTTGAAAGCATGTTTTGAAGGTGTATAGAAGCAGTGTTGAAGGAGTTTTTCGAAGTGAATCTATAGACACCTCTGAGCAGACTTTGAAGAAGAAATAAGGCCAGCAAATCTTGGAGCATTGAAGAACTATTCTAAAAGAAACATTTGATCATTATTGAAGACTCCCTTGGAGATTTCTTGAAGAACCCCTTGAAGAGGCCTAGAGAAGGTTACAGAACTTGGGTTGCCTATTGAAGACATCTTAAAGGAGACTTGAGGCCGGTCTTGGAGATACTATTGGAGATACTTTTGGAAGATTGTTATACCTCAGATCAACATTTGAAGAAAACATTTGAAAGCATGTTTTGAAGGTGTATAGAAGCAGTGTTGAAGGAGTTTTTAGAAGTAAATCTATAGACACCTCTAAGCAGAGTTTGAATAAGAAATAAGGCCAGCAAATCTTGGAGCATTGAAGAACTATTCTAAAAGAAACATTTGATCATTATTGAAGACTCCCTTGGAGATTTCTTGAAGAACCCCTTGAAGAGGCCTAGAGAAGGTTACAAAACTTGGGCTGCCTATTGAAGACATCTTAAATGAGACTTAAAGCTGGTCTTGGAGATACTATTGGAGATACTTTTGGAGATCTTTGTTTTGGGTAATATGAAGAGCAATGGTGACACCTTCTAAGAGATTAAGGTTGTCATTGATGATGTGATGTGGAGACTAACTGAAGGAACAACTGAAGATTGATAGGGCTTGTTGAAGAAGACAATGGGAGCCGTGAAGTATAACCAAACATATATTGACAAAGCAAAGCTATAGTACTGGTGTCCTTGGAGTTGGTGCTCCTAAACTCAAGGTTGGTGCCTTGGATAAGATAGGGTCGAAGCCCTAAAGGTCGGAGCTCACTAAAGTCCAAGTTGGTGCTTGGAAACAGGTTGGAGCCTGGGATATTGAAGATTGGTGTCTTCATCTAGGGTTGGATCCCTATATAAATTGTACTTGATTCATTATAAAGATTATATTAATAAAATAATTTATTCCTATTGTTAATTTTGTGTTCTAAATATAAGTGATCTAACTAGTAAAAGTAGCAATTGAAAAGAAAAATTGATTCCCCCCCTCTCAGTATTTCCAACAATTGGTATCAGAGGCAGTACCTTCACTCAAAGCCTAACAACTTGAATGTTGATCATTAGAACACAAATGGCAAAGCCAAGGAAGAACGTCTACAATCCTGCTAAATATGTGTCTCCCTCAACTGCCAAAATTGAAGTCAATCAATTTGTGAAGGCTCCATTGTTCAATGGAAACTTTGATATGTGGGAGGAAAGAATGAGGAATTTCCTAAAAACTCAAGGCATTGAAGTTTGGAAATCGATTATTGTTGATAGCATGAGGGATGGAGAATCCAAGGAACATAATACAAGAGTAATGAACACAATCTTGAATGGGCTACCCGATTATATGAAGGCCAATTGTGAAAAATGTTCATCAAAAAAAGGCATGTGGGATAAACTGCACGATCTTCACTCAAAAGGAGTGTTGACAATGATCTCTAGTCAAGAAAATGATGGAAAACAATAAGGAAATCTAGAGCCCATCAAGGAGGCTAAATATAAGAGTGATGACATCAAGGCTAAAGAAGACCTAGAAGATGAAGAGAATGAAAAAGATTTTGAAGAAGATCTCCTCACCAAACTTATAGTTGCCATGGAAGATATTATCAATTTGAAAAAGGAAAACGAGGAACTTAAGAAGAAATCACTAGCTGGTGACCAAGACCAAACAAGGAAGGAATTTTACCTTGTCAAGCTTCAAGTACAAGAAAGAGATGAAGAGCTCGCCAAGCTTAAGGAGGAATCTCATCAAAACAAAAGAAAGCATCATGAATAAGTCATATCCATGAAAAATCAACTAGATAAGGAAAAAAAATGGGAAGATACCTTGTCAATTCACCTTGAACAAAGGCACAAGAGCTTGAACAAACTTGAAGAAGAGATTGGTCAATACAAGGAAGAGGTCTCCTCCCTTAGATCTCAACTAGAAGAAACAAGGAAAGAAGCACAAGGATTTGAAAAGCAAATGGAAGCTTTGGCATTCATAGAAGGACGAGTTGATGAAGCAGAAAAAGAAAGAAATACTATGACATGTCAACGAAAAGAAAAGGATGAAGATATTTTCCTACTAAAATCAAATGCCATCTCTCTAAAACTCGAAACACATGAAATAACAAGGATGATGGAAGAAATGAAGAAGCAACTAGTTATGAAAGATGAAGATTGTGAAAAGTTGAAAGAAGAAATTATCTTTCTTAAAAAGGAAGTTGACTTGTTGAATAAGAAATTGAAAATTTCTCAAACCCTAGATGACATTCTAAGTCATCAAAGGTCTCCCTTTGATAGATCAGGTCTTGGCTATGCAGGGGAATCCTCAAGCAAGAATGATGCAAACCCTAATGCTTCAAACAACAAGGATGTGAGGAAGCCAAAAAGAAATGTTGATGCTCCCAGTTCCAGCAAAGGCAAGAATCAAGTTGACATTGGAAGAAATCCTACTCCAAGAAGAAATGCAGATGGTGTCATGGATGCAAGAAGCAATAGTTATCATCAAAGGATCCCAAGGCAAAATGACTTCAGAAGTACGTCAAGGAAACCTTCTTCTCCCGGGTACCAAAGTATATTTCTTGGTTATTTCTATTCTTGTACAAGCTTTGGGCACATGCAAAAGATTGTAGGGCATATCACAAAGACATATTTAATGGTCCCCATCAATCTTCGAGAAGCAATTTTGCAAGAAGTCATGAATTCTTATTCATCAACAACATAGAGTGCTTCAAGTGTCATAACATTGGACATATGACACATGATTGTAACTTGACTTGGGCTCCTACACAAGCTAGAACTGTGCCAAAGAAGAAACATACACAAGTATTGAGAAGGAAGCAAGTTGCATCCAGAAGTCTCTTGAACACTCTAACCAAAAACACATGTTTTTGGCCTAATGGAGTTATCCTTGATATTCCAAGTATTTGATGGGGAGACTCTGTCAGAAAGAAGACCATGCATACAATTAGGGGGAGCTTATGATGATTAAGCATTCTTGTAGTAGCTATCCGTGAATAAGTCTTATGAAATCCTTGATGAGCTATGTTGACAATCATTATTTGATAGATCATTTCTCAGGAACACTCCATTGAAGAACATGATCTCTTATCTATCCAATGGATTGTTGTTGAAGATGTCTTCCACTTGATCACTAAGTAGGTAATTTTTCCTGAGCTAGAGGAGGTTGTGCAAACAGGGGGATGGTTCATCACATAAAGGAATGTAAGCACATCTATCATGAACCATATTTCCAGAAAGAAGAGCACCATGGTAGGGGGAGAAGCATACCTATGAAGAACTATTATTGATAAGAAGTAGCTTGACAAGGGAAGTATTTGGGCACCCCATTTGCCATTGATGTCAAAGGGGGAAAGAATGTTGGAAGGGAAAAAATATTTCCATCAATGAAAAAGGGGGAGATTGTTAATCTAGGTTTTCATTGATGTCAATAGTTGATCGTTAATATGGCAGTGACCGTGATGGAAAATATTCTTGAAGATGCTAGAGGATGACTATAGCTCTTGTTAAGATATCAAGACAAATGAAGTTACAATCTTGATGAAGGTCTAGAAAATATACATGATGATGACACCACATGATGACATTTTCTACCTCTAATATGGACCATGATGATGACTAATAACTGGAAGACTACCCTCTATGCCTAGACTATGATGACTTATCTTACATTGAAAGACTGGACTATGATGATGACCTTATGTTGAAGAAGAACATGAAGAGGGCAAAGACATAATGACAGAAAACAGAAAACAAGGACATGATCAAGGGCATAATGATTGTGGCCCTACATTTAAGAAGACAAGGACATGAATAATGAAGACAATTAACGAAGGAATCATCCATGAAGAAGAAGCCCATCTATGAAAGAATGTTGCTGTCCTATATTTGTGCACTCATAAATATCAATCACATTAAAAATACCTTTTTCTACCTTAGAGGAAAAATTCTTCCATGAGACCTACACCATCTGAAAGAGCATAAATTTTCCTTTCCAACGAGCTATTACACGTCCCGAAATTCCAAGCGGTTTGGGAATTTTTTTTTTGAAGTTAAGCTAGTAACTCTGCCCATTGAGCCAACCTGTGTTAAGACAATTCATGTCGGCTTGCCCAAGAGGACGTGACTGTTCGTTGTGAGGATGAATAGGTATATATATAAGAGGTTAAACCTCAATTTTTGTCAAGAAATTTCGGTGAATCACAATGATAAAGGTTTTGGTTATGAATCATTATTCTGAAAAACGAATTTGTGAAGAAACTTTGGATCTGTGGGTGAAGTTCTAGTCGCTGTAATTTCAAACCTGCAATTTCTGCAACTAGGCCTGTAACTCGGACTGCAACTTACCTCAAATTTCGGCATGCAACTTACCTGACATTTTGGCCTGCAACCTTGGCCTCCTATACCTGCAATTTGAACCTTTTATTGTCGAGAAATTAGGCCCTAAAAACCCTGTAATCTCAGCCTCCTGTGGTAAATTTTTTTGGGACTTGTGGAGTCATTTCTTCGACCTGTTGTAGCACTTTTTGCAAAGTTGTGGACAAATGTTTTGTTTTGGGCATACTTTTGTTAAGCCACCTGTAGAAGCTCATTTAGAGCTCGGATCCTTGTTGGAAAGGCTAAGTTATACCACAAACCTATGGTAATTAGGAGTTAGCCTCCATTATGAGCTCGGGCTATAGATTACAGTATACATAGAGGTTCAATTGAAGAGGCTTATATCTGCTCCTGTGTGTGACGACCACCTATTAGAGAAGCTCAACTCTAAGGAAACAATCTGTGTGTAAAGATCAGACATCTAATTGTTTGGATCATCACTAATCATAAAACTCAACCCTTATCTTAGTATTTCATAGCCCAAAACTGTGGTGCCTAGGATCTGAAGTTTGAAGAACTATGGAAGATCGTTATACCTCAGATGAACATTTGAAGAAAACATTTGAAAGCATGTTTTGAAGGTGTATGAAAGCAATGTTGAAGGAGTTTTTCGAAGTAAATCTATAGACACCTCTTAGCATACTTTGAAGAAGAAATAAGGCCAACAAATCTTGGAGCATTGAAGAACTATTCTAAAAGAAACATTTGATCATTGTTGGAGACTCCCTTGGAGATTTCTTGAAGAACCCCTTGAAGAGGCCTAGAGAAGGTTACAGAACTTGGGCTGCCTATTGAAGACATCTTAAAGGAGACTTGAAGCTAGTCTTGGAGATACTATTGGAGACATGATGGCTTGTTGAAGCCCTCATGAAGTAACTTTGGAGATCTTTGTTTTGGGTAATATGAAGAGCAATGGTGACACCTTCTAAGAGATCAAGGTTGTCATTGATGATGTGATGTGGAGACTTACTGAAGGAACAACTGAAGATTGATAGGGCTCATTGAAGAAGACAATGGGAGCCGTGAAGTATAACCAAACATATATTGACAAAGCAAAGCTATAGGATTGGTGTCCTTGGAGTTGGTGCTCCTAAACGCAAGGTTGGTGTCTTGGATAAGATAGGGTTGAAGCCCTAAAGGTTGGAGCTCACTAAAGTCCAAGTTGGTTCTTGGAAACAGGTTGGAGCCTGGGATATTGAAGATTGGTGTCTTCATCTAGGGTTGGATCCCTATATAAATTGTACTTGATTCATTATAAAGATTATATTAATAAAATAATTTATTCCTATTGTTCATTTTGTGTTCTAAATATAAGTGATCTAACTAGTAAAAGTAGCAATTGAAAAGAAAAATTGATTCCCCCCCTCAATATTTCCAACAATTGGTATCAGAGGCAGTACCTTCACTCAAAGCCTAACAACTTGAATGATGATCATTAGAACACAAATGGCAAAGCTAAGGAAGAACGTTTACAATCCTCCTAAATATGTGTCTCCCTCAATCGCCAAAATTGAAGTCAATCAATTTGTGAAGGCTCCATTGTTCAATGGAAACTTTGATATGTGGGAGGAAAGAATGAGGAATTTCCTAAAAACTCAAGGCATTGAAGTTTGGAAATCGATTATTGTTGATAGCATGAGGGATGGAGAATCCAAGGAACATAATACAAGAGTAATGAACACAATCTTGAATGGGCTACCCGATTATATGAAGGCCAATTGTGAAAAATGTTCATCAAAAAAAGGCATGTGGGATAAACTGCATGATCTTCACTCAAAAGGGGTGTTGACAATGATCTCTAGTCAAGAAAATGATGGAAAACAACAAGGAAATCTAGAGCCCATCAAGGAGGCTAAATATAAGAGTGATGACATCAAGGCTAAAGAAGACTTAGAATATGAGAATGAAAAAGATTTTGAAGAAGATCTCCTCACTAAACTTAAAGCTGCCATGGAAGATATTATCAATTTGAAAAAGGAAAACGAGGAACTTAAGAAGAAATCACTAGCTGGTGACCAAGACCAAACAAGGAAGGAATTTGACCTTGTCAAGTTTCAAGTACAAGAAAGAAATGAAGAGCTCGCCAAGCTTAAGGAGGAATCTCATCAAAACAAATGAAAGCATCATGAAGAAGTCATATCCATGAAAAATCAACTAGATAAGGAAAAAAAACGTGAAGATACCTTGTTAAGTCACCTTGAACAAAGGCACAAGAGCTTGAACAAACTTGAAGAAGAGATTGGTCAATACAAGGAAGAGGTCTCCTCCCTTAGATCTCAACTAGAAGAAACAAGGAAAGAAGCACAAGGAGTTGAGAAGCAAATGGAAGCTTTGGCATTCATAGAAGGATAAGTTGATGAAGCAGAAAAAGAAAGAAATACTATGACATGTCAACGAAAAGAAAAGGATGAAGAGATTTTCCTACTAAAATCAAATGTCATCTCTCTAAAACTAGAAACACATGAAATAAGAAGGATGATGGAAGAAATGAAGAAGCAACTAGTTATGAAAGATGAAGATTGTGAAAAGTTGAAAGAAGAAATTTTCTTTCTTAAATAGGAAGTTGACTTGTTGAATAAGAACTTGAAAATTTCTCAGACCCTAGATGACATTCTAAGTCATCAAAGGTCTCCTTTGATAAATCAGGTCTTGGCTATGCAGGTTAATCCTCAAGCAAGAATGATGCAAACCTTAATGCTTCAAAGAACAAGGATGTGAGGAAGCCAAAAAGAAATGTTGATGCTCTCAGTTCTAGTAAAGGCAAGAGTCAAGTTGACATTGGAAGAAATCCCACTCCAAGAAGAAATGCAGATGGTTTCATGGATGCAAGAAGCGATAGTTATCATCAAAGGATCCCAAGGCAACATGACTTTGGAAGTACATCAAGGAAACCTTCTTCTCCTGGGTACCAAAGTATATTTCTTGGTTATTTCTATTCTTGTACAAACTTTGGGCACATGCAAAAGATTATAGGGCATACCACAAAGACATATTTAATGGTCCCCATCAATCTTCAAGAAGCAATTTTGCAAGAAGTCATGAATTCTTATTCATAAAAAACATAGAGTGCTTCAAGAGTCATAACATTGGACATATGGCACATGATTGTAACTTGACTTGGGCTCCTGCACAAGCTAGAACTGTGCCAAAGAAGAAACATACACAAGTATTGAGAAGGAAGCAAGTTGAATCCAGAAGTCTCTTGAACACTCCAACCAACAACACATGTTTTTGACCTGATGGAGTTATCCTTGATATTCCAAGTATTTGATGGGGAGACTCTGTCCCAAAGAAGACCATGCATACAATTAGGGGAAGCTTATGATGATTAAGCATTCTTGTAGTAGCTATCCATGAATAAGTCTTATGAAATCCTTGATGAGCTATATTGACAATCATTATTTGATAGATCAATTCTCAGGAACACTCCATTGAAGAACACGATCTCTTATCTATCCAATGGATTGTTGTTGAAGATGTCTTCCACTTGATCACTAAGTAGGTAATATTTTCTGAGCTAGGGGAGGTTGTGCAGACAGGGGGATGGTTCATCACATAAAGGAATGTAAGTACATCTATCATGAACCATATTGTCAGAAAGAAGAGCACCATGGCAGGGGGAGAAGCATACCTATGAAGAATTATTATTGATAAGAAGCAGCTTGATAAGGGGAGTACTTGGGCACCCCGTTTTCCATTGATGTCAAAGGGGGAAAGAATGTTGAAAGGGAAAAATATTGCCATCAATGAAAAAGGGGGAGATTGTTAATCTAGGTTGTCATTGATGTCAATAGTTGATCGTCAATATGGCATTCACTGTGATGGAAAATATTCTTGAAGATGCTAGAGGATGACTATAGCTCTTGTTAAGATATCAAGACAAATGAAGTAACAATCTTGTACCTTGATGATCATAATGAAGGATTACCATATCACTGCACTTGATGAAGGTCTAGAAAATATACATGATGTTGACACCACATGATGACATTTTCTACCTCTAATATGGACCATGATGATGACTAATAATTGGAAGACTACCCTCTATGCCTGGACTATGATGACTTATCTTACATTAAAAGATTGGACTATGATGATGACCCTATGTTGAAGAAGAACATGAAGAGGGCAAAGGCATAATGACAAAAAACAAAAAACAAGGACATGATCAAGGGCATAATGATTGTGGCCCTACATTTAAGAAGACAAGGACATGAATAATGAAGACAATTAACGAAGGAATCATCCATGAAGAGGAAGCCCATCTATAAAAGAATGTTGCTGTCCTATATTTTTGCACTCATAAATATTAGTCACATTAAAAATACCTTTTTCTACCTTAGAGGCAAAATTCTTCCATGAGACCTACACCATCTTAAAGAGCATAATTTTTCCTTTCCAACAAGCTATTACACGTCCCGAAATTCGATTTTTTTTTGAAGTTAAGTTAGTAATTCTGCCCATTAAGCCAACCCGTGTTAAGACAATCATGTCGGCCTGCCCAGAGGACGTGACTATTCATTGTGAGGACGATTATATATAATATATATATAAAAGAGGTTAAATGTCTGTTTTTGTCAAGAAATTGCGGTGAATCACAATGAGAAAGGTTTTGGTTATGAAGCATATTTGAATCATTATTCTGGAAAATGAATTTGTGAGGAAACTTTGGATCTATGGGTGAAGTTTTAGCCGCTGTAATTTCGGACCTGCAATTTCTGCAACTAGGCCTGCAACTCAGACTGCAACTTACCTGAAATTTCGGCCCGCAACTTACCTGACATTTCGGCCTGCAACCTTGGCCTCCTATACCTACAATTTGAACCTTTTACTGTGGAGAAATTAGGCCCTAAAAGACCAGTAATCTTAGCCTCCTGTGGGCAAAATTTTTGGTTCTTGTGGAGTCATTTCTTCGACCTGTTGTAGCACTTATTGCAGAGTTGTGGACAAATCCTTTGTTTTGGGCATACTTTTGTTAAGCCACCTATAGAAGCTCATTTAGAGCTCAGATCCTTGTTGGAAAGGCTAAGTTATACCACAAACCTATGGTAAGTAGGAGTTAGCCTCCATTATGAGCTCGGGCTATAGATTACAATATACTTGGGGGTTCAATTGAAGAGGCTCAGATCTGCCCGTGTGTGTGACAACCACCTATTGGAGAAGCTTAACTCTAAGGAAACAATCTGCGTGTAAAAATCAGACATCTAATTTTTTGGATCATCACTAATCATAAAACTCAGACCTTATCTTAGTATTTCATAGCCCAGAACTATGGTTCCTAGGATCTGAAGTTTGAAGAACTATGGAAGATCGTTATACCTCAGATCGACATTCGAAGAAAACATTTGAAAGCATGTTTTGAAGGTGTATAAAAGCAATGTTGAAGGAGCTTTTAAGAGTAAATCTATAGACAGCTCTGAGCATACTTTGAAGAAGAAATAAGGCCAACAAATCTTGGAGCATTGAAGAACTATTCTAAAAGAAACATTTGATCATTCTTGGAGACTCCCTTGGAGGTTTCTTGAAGAACCCCTTGAAGAGGCCTAGAGCAGGTTACAAAACTTGGGCTACCTATTGAAGACATCTTAAAGGAGACTTGAAGCTGGTCTTGGATATACTATTGGAGACATGATGGCTTGCTGAAGCCCTCATGAAGTAACTTTGGAGATCTCTGTTTTGGGTAATATGAAGAGAAATGGTGACACCTTCTAAGAGATCAAGGATGTCATTAATGATCTGATGTGGAGACTAAGTGAAGGGATAGCTGAAGATTGACAAGGCTCATTGAAGAAGACATTGGGAGCCGTGAAGTATAACCAAACATATCTTGATAAGAAAAGCTACAGGATTGGTGTCCTTGGAGTTTGTGCTCCTAAACTCAAGGTTGGTGCCTTGGATAAGATAGGGTCGAAGCCCTAGGGGTCAGAGCCTCACTAAAGTCCATGTTGGTGCTTGGCAACAAGTTGGAGCCTGGGAGATTGAAGATTGGTGTCTTCATCTAGGGTTGGATCCCTATATAAATTGTACTTGATTCATTGTAAATATTATATTAATAAAATCATTTATTCCTATTGTTCATTTTGTGTTTAAATATAAGTGATCTAACTCGTAAAAGTAACAGTTGAAAATAAATATTGATTCCCCCCCAGTATTTCCAACAGATACTGGCAGCGAAGTGGAGGAGATAATCTAGGCATGTTTTAGGGTTGAATCTCTTCATGAAATAGGGTCCAAAATTCTGTTTGATTGCAGGTAGGTCTTAAATTTGTGTGACTAGTTTTGGGAGGTTGAAAGGCTTGTTTTGAAGGCCTAATCAAGCTACCACAGATAAAAGAGAAGGCCGATCATCAAGGAGGATAAGGCGGGTTGTTAGGAAGGGACAACGAGTAGATTAGAGGCCAGTTGGAGGGTTTTTGTAGTGGCATAAGTTGCCCTAACCAAGCCGAGATAGTATGCGTGTAGGCCAAGGCTAGTGGAAGGAAATCTAGGATGGTTTTGTGATGATTGAGTGTGCTTTTGATCTTAGAATTTAGGCCACACACAGGTGCTTGTTTGGAAAGGTATGAGCCATGTGCTTGAGGGTTAGAAGGGGATGTAAGGCCTAATCAAGTGTAGGAAGGAGCCCATAAACCAACTAATGCAAGCAGCCTAAAGGAGTCAAGCCACAACTGTAGAAGGGATTGTTCGAGGAGTTTGAGAGGGCTGACATGGAATATGATTATTCCATAACCAAATAACATAACCAACAATAGATGCATCGGTACTAAAAGGTATGTTTATGATGTCTTGAAGTTGATTTGTTTTCTAGTGGATGTTATCTTAGTTTAGGACAGTGTTGGAGTAGCCAAAAAAACAAGTGTTAGGAGGGTTGTAGTGGCTTTATCCAAGCTCTAAGTAAGACTTCTTGAAGGACTAAGAGGACTACTAGAAGAGGAAGAATTGGGTAAGATTAGGATTGATTCTTAAAGGACAAAGTAGGTCAAGGGAGAAGATCACATCAACCTAGGTTCATTGTTGGAGAAGGACTTTAGACAATGATAGGAGGCAATCCTCCATGCCCTAAGCATGTCTTCATCGAGAAGCGCATGAAGGAAATAGTGGGAAGAAGTCCCTAAGTGTTGTGTCCTTCAAGGACTAAGGAGCAACTAGTGGGAAAGAAGTACCAAAGGAGATGAGGAGCAGCAATGGGAAATTGAGAGTTGTTCACAAATAGAGTTGTGAACAACTTGACAAGAGCCATGTGTTAATGCATTGAAGGATTGACGATAAGCTAGAGAGCAGTTGGAGTCATTTTCAATGACCTAATAGAGTTGGTTCATTGATATAAGTAGATTTGTGTTGTTGCATATTAGATCTGAGAGACTGGGTAGATGTGTTCAAGGTATGACTGAGAGGATATGAGAAAGCATTCTACATCAACCACCAAATGGTCAATGTATCTTGTTTGGGCAATTTGGTTTTCATAGTTGTTAACACCAAGTCCCAATTGTAGTCTTTGTATCAGTGAATGTATGAGGATCATTGTCCCTAGTATGGGAGCCCCGGACAATTGTATTATAAATTTGTTAATATAACGAAGTTGGGTAGTTAAAATTGTAAACAAATGTCTATATTTATGCATGTGTTGATTTACTGCTATTTATTGTTCTGTTGTGAAAAGTAGTTTGTTGTGATACTTGGATTGGTATCATTAGTGATTTTAAGATTCTAACCTAGACTCCAGTATCATGGAAAAACAACATGGTATCAGAGCCACTTAAAGGACCAGTGAATTAGAGTATGCACAACGAAGCAACTCAGAGGGAGTTGAGTTTGTCTAAATCATTGAGTAGAGGGTTCAGCTAAAGACATGGACATGTGATATTCATTGGCTTGATAGTGAGATTGGTTGGGAATTCTGGTGGATTGGTGGTGACCCCAGTGAACAAGAGTTTGTTGTAGGGCAGGTTGTTGATCATGGATTTCCTTTGACTTTCCATGGATCGTTGGGACAACTCGAGGATTTCTTTGGCATGGATGAGATTTGTATGATTGAGATTGCTTCATGTGATAGAATTCATATTGGAAGACTAGCTTCTTCATTGGATTGTGATGTTGCATATCCAAGATTGGAGCGATGTACATGAGTTGTGTTTCACCCAGGAGGATGAGTGCTTGCAGGACTGGGTTGCAGTGAGGTGATGGAACATGTTTGACTGCAGCTCGGATTGAACTTGTAGGACACAAGATCAGTAGCAGGTTGAGCCAGTGGAGATCATGTAGGCTCAAAGGGAGTCTAGCTTCATAGGGAGAAACCCTATGGAAGCTGACGTCTTCAGTTTTAGATGAGATAAGGCATAGGCACTACCGAGATAATGTGGTTCATTCTACAAAGTATGCTGCAGCGATGGACACCAGATGGGCTAGTGTCATCAGTGATGATGAAGAGTTACTTCATTGTGTTTGAGGTACCTCCCTTGCTAAGAGGGTGTTAAAATTTGTAGCTTAAGAGGTAATCCAAACCCTAACTAGAGAGTTTTGGAGGAATGTGCGTACAAATGTGGTTTGTGGGCTTAAAACCCAAAGCGAGGGCTTTGCACCCAAGCATGTGGGTGTGAAAACATGATGAGATTTGGACATTTGAATCATGAGATGGAGAGGGATCTTAGAGAAGAAAGAGGCCACTTCAAGCACCAAGATCAGAGCTCTAGAAATGAACTTATGGATTTTTATCTATTTCTGTTGGTATATTGACACATAATTCAAGTCGGCCAACTTAGTTTTCTGCCCTCAAAGGATGCATTGATGCCCATGGTGAAATATATAAATATGAGTGACCTTGGAGCTCATTCAATACACATTTAAAGGGAAACAATCATAAGGAGATATCTGATTTGGCCACAATTCCTAGAAGAAAAAACAAAGGAGAGAATGAAGTCTAGTTTGGATCATTACTCATGACTATTTTGAGCTAAGTTTGTAGCAGATGTTGGCAGCGAAGTGGAGGACTTAATTTGGGCATGTTTTAGGGCTGAATCTCTTCATGAAACAGGGGCAGAAATTTTGTTTCACTGCAGGTAGGGCTGAACTCTTTGATTAGTTTTGGGAGGCCGAAATGCTTGTTTTGAAGGCCTAATCAAGCTACCATAGATTAGAGAGAAGGTCACAAATCAAGGAGGATAAATTAGGCTGTTAAGAAGGGACAACAAACATATTAGAGGCTAGTTGGAGGGTTGTTGTAGTGGTACATGTTGCCCTAACTAGGCCGAGATAGTTTGTGTGTAGGTCGAGGCTAGTAGAAGGTAATCTAGGTTGGATTTGTGATGATTGAGTGTGCTTTTAATATCATAATTTAGGCCGCATACCTGTTTTTTTTTGGGAGAGAGTTGAGCCCTATGCTTGAGGGTTAGAAGGGGCGGTAAGGCCTAATCAAGTGCTAGAAGGAGCCTAGAAACTAGTGAATGCAAGGAACCTAAAGGAGTCAAGCCGTAGTTGTAGAAGGGAATGTTGGAGGTGTTTTAGAGGGATGACATGGATTGCGATTATGCCCTAACTAGGCAGTAGAACTAACAATAAATGCACAGTCTTAAAAGGTATGTTGATGATGTCTTGAAGTTGATCTTTTTGCTAGTGAATGTTGTCCTAGTTTAGGACATTGTTGGAGCAACCAAAATAACATGTGTTAGGAGCGATGTAGTGGCTTGTTCCAATCCCTAAGTACAACTTCTTTAAGGACTAAGAGGACTGTTCAAAGAGGCAGAATTAGGTGAGCTCAAGACTAATTCTTGAAGGACAAAGAAAGTAGGTCAAGGGAGCAGATCATTGGGAAACACAAGAAGGCACTAGTGGAAAGAATTCCCTAAGAGTTGTGTCCTTGATGAACTAAGGAGAAGCTAGTGGGAAAGAAGTCCCAAAGGAGCCGAGGAAAAATAATGGACAGTTGAGAGTTGTTGACAAATGGAGTTGTGAACAACTCGACAGGAGTCTTGATGTGTTGAAGGACTAACAATCAACTAGAGAGAAAGTGTAGTTGTGTTCAGTTACCTAATAGAGATGGTTCATTGATAGAGGCAGAGTTATGTTATTGCAGGTTGGATTCGAAGGACCGAGCATATGTGTTTAGGGCACAACTGAGAGGAGTTGAGAGAGCCGCCTAGTTGTAGTCTTTGAATAAGTGGATGTATTAGTGCCATTATCTGTGGTATGGGAGCCCTATACAGTTGTATTATCATATTGTTAATATAACAAAGCTGGACAATTAAAATTGTAAAAAGTTGTCTATATTTGTGCACCTATTGGTTTATTGCTATTTATTATTCTGCCGTGCAAAGTAGTTTGTTGTGATACTTGGATTTGTAGCGTCAATGATTGTAAGATTGTACTGTAGACTCGAGTATCATGGAAAAACAACAATATATAGTGGAAATTGACATCACCATTGTTTTTGCTCCCTACTTCCAATAGTAATGGTCTAGCTCAACCCATGTATTATAGAATGTATTATATGTTTCTAATAGTATTTTTCTTTGAGATCCTTATATTAAACTCGAAGGATTACTAATTCTTGCATATTTTTATAAGCTTTTCGTTTGAGCAATACATTTTTGAGTCTTTCTTTACCAAAAAAGTTGACCTCTTTTGAATGTAAGTATATCTTCCTCAACAAGCATCGAGTTTTGACTATCTAGTGACCATAAGATTCATCCATAACCATATATATGCATATACATCATACACACACATCCAATAATAAAGAAACTAAAGAAATTAATTAACCACAAGTATCATCCATATTTATACTTTGTATTTCCTTGATTTGATTGAGGAAACATGTAAGGATTACTCCATGATGAATTAGTAAAGTTATTAAGTGTTAGAAGAATAGAATCTATTTCCAAAACATTAAATAAAGTGTCTGTTTGTATAATGTTAAATTTGGAAAAAAACATTCATACAATAATAAAATAAATAAATTTATAATATAACATACTAAACATTTTTTTTAATAAAACCAATGTAAGCATCATAAAACTATTGTAATTACTTAGTTTATGACGGTTTTTAAAAGGAGAAAAGGAAAAAAAAAGAAATATTATAAGTTGACTAAACCATGATTCACTCATAAATTAGAAATTTGGGAAATTTTCTATAATATTAATATAAATTTTAAATTTTGTAAATATGTTTTTTAACCGAATCTTTTAAACTATAAAATTTTTCTATAATATTAATATAAATTTAAAATTTTGCAATATGTTTTTTTTTACAAAATCTTTTAAAATATAAATTATAGTAATTTCACAAATAATTTAAATTAAAAAAATATTAGAAAATAATTAACAATAATTCTATTAATAATAAAAATATTTGTGAAAAATATAACTTTCATATAATAAACACTTTTGATTGTAGTATCTTTTCTAAAGGCTTTTAAATGTAAAGCTAAAAGATCTCTTTTTTTGTTGAATAAAAAAAAGGAGTGCAAATGGAAAACCCTACCGGACATTAAAAGATCTCCTTTTTTTGTTGAATAAATAAAAAAGATTGCAAATGGAAAACCCTAGTCGACATTAAGTGAATAAGTGTTTTGAGTAAATATAAAAATAAATCTTAATATAAAGATATGTTATTATTACAGATCAAACAAGTTAAATCAATCACTATTCACGATGTTAGTATTAAAGTGAGAAAAAAATGTTATGATGTCCATTCAAAAAAATAACCACAAGAAATAAGCTATAAAGATATTTTTAAGATAGTATTTCTATATATATATTTAAATTGAAATTCATATTATTACTTAATTATTTCGAGAAGGTAACAGAGTTTTATTAAAGTTGTATATGTTTTATTTAGTCTTAGTCTAATTTTAGAGTTTTTTCGGGTATATTTTTCGATTTAATTTGTTTAGAATCTAGTAAAGATTTTTTAGAATCACAAGTTTAAGATATGGCCTTTCCACAATTTGAGTGCCCAATGAGTTTTCTAGGGTGTTGAATCCATATATGCAATCAATCTTTTTTTTTTAAACAAAAGATCACGATATGACCAAAAATTGTTTTACCGCATTCTGGCCAAAAACTCCAAAACTTTAAATAGTTAGACAACACCCTTTATTTATTAGCATTTTGTAAGAGGTATTACACCAAATACATAAATTTATTAACTATTCCTCCATTCTTTTTTTTGGTGGTCAACTATTAATCCCATCTTTAGTTCTCCCCTCATGGATTATTTAACAATTGTAGGAGTATCAAATAAGCAGAACTCAAGCTAAGGAAACCACCTAAACAACCTGGCATATTAGATGCATTTTTTTTTCTTTTGCATTACATCTTTTTTTTCAACTGTGGTTCATAATCATTGAGTGGCCACTACATCCACGAGTAATAATCTGAGCAAATCCACCCAAAGGGATCTACCCACTGACTTATTTGGTCGGGCCTAACCCCAAGGGCATCGAGGAGATTTGACCCTGTGACCTCCTAATTAGAAAGATACTTAGAAACGAGAACTCAACTAACTGAGATATCCCTTGGGGCTTTTTGCATTACATTCATCTCATGCAGTGTTTATTTATTCAAATGAGATAATTTTGCATTATTCTACAACACCTATTTCATGGGTCACTCTCAATATGGGTATAATTTTGGGGTCAATTTTATCAAAATCTTAAGATTTAGTTTTTCCTTGTGATTGTCAACATGGTTTAATTCCTAGTAGTTGATAGCTTCATTGGACATTTGTCTCAAATATGATTTTTATTTTTTTTGTCAGTCAAATTTCTTCTATTATATTCTCATAAAAACAGGTAGTACAAAATGTCTCTATGACCCCCCGAGCCTCATTCTGACTAGACTTAGCACTAAGGGTTGGAATATTCCAAATATAGACCCATAAAAGCATTATTTCTGCCAGATTTAAAAGCCTTACATCACAAAAAAGAGACAAAAGGAGAAAACATCTTGACAACAACATATCAAGGAGAAGGATGGGGAGGAACGACATGAGGTGCAACATGAAATCCAACACGTTCATGCATGTGGAAGTCAATGTGTTCAACTCGAGCTTCTAGTTCGCGAAGACGTTCATTGGTGTGATGGAGGCTCTGCTAGAGATTGGACAACTGTTCAAGAATCTTGTTTTGGCTAAATTGAACTGCATTCATGTATGCTACCAACTCATTATAGTCCTCATAATGATGTTCTCTAATAATGTCCATATTTGGTTGAATTCCTCTAAGTTGCTTTGCAAGGGATTCCAATGAAGCTGGAGCATCCACACGTCCTGGAGAGCGATCCAGAGTGTGAGCCACCTCGCCCCCGGGGGCGAAAGAGAGAATTGAGCCACGTTCCACACCTGCTGAATGGCCTGAAGAAGAACTATGGATATTGGCCAGACGACCTACAAAGATATGATGTCCACTCCCACGGCGTGGCCTCTCTCGATGTTGCAACATTACCACCGAACTGGGAATATTTTCGAACGAGAATTGAGAGGGGCCCCCAATCCTCCAATTAGAACAGAGGTAGGAGCACCAACGAGAGGCAAAAAGGAGCCTACCTTGCCTTAAAGCACTAAACACTCAATGTGGAGAAACCTTGGAACAAGAGGAGGTGGACTGACACCAAGCTAATCATTTGAAAGGGATACCCTCGGCAACTAAACATATGACTTTCCATATGCTTGCTTCATTTACCCACTTAGTTGGAGAGCCTACCCACAAATAATTTCCCCCATGCCAGTAACAACACAGAAACCAGGGGGCGAAAGAGAGAATTTAGCAACCATTGACTCAGGATAATGAAGAAGGAGGTCATGAGAGCCAAACCAAAACATAGAAGGTGACAAATCTGAGTGGAGATAGACATGAGCTAGAAGCTATGACAACGTCAATGGGATGAGCAATTGAGACAACTGGACTCAGATCCCTGAAATCCCCTATGAGAGAATTACCGAGGCCATCCTCCTAGTCCCTTTTCAACTCGACATAACTCCATCCATAATGGTCCCAGAAATCATCCACTAAGCAAATGAAAAACAAGCCAGAGATCCAGACCTTCACGAGACAAACAATATGGTCCTCCTTAAACCCACATTCAAGATTGATGAAAATTTTCCTGATTTTTCAGCCAAGCTCGTCGCAGAGAATAAGCCCGCCTCTCAGAGTCATGCCCGGGTCCCAAATGTTGATTTGAAAATTAATATCGATCTAGACTACTGCAAGGTGACTGACCACTGCAATGCGCTAGCTAATCCAGTGCCCAAGAAAACATACATGGTCTCAGTCGTTATCCTCATTGCTCTCCCTATGCTCAAAACTCTTTGCCCATGTTACAAACATTGGGTTGTTTCCCATAGCAACATTTAACGTTCAAGCCTTGACTTATGGAGAGTTTGCACGGTAGAAGTACCGTTGTCTTAAGCCGCACTTAAGACCTAGAATGCTTTCCGCGTGGGATGAGGGGACAACCCCAATTCACAACTTCCAATCATTTTCCTATCCCCATAAGGGGAAAATATTAAATTATTACATTAATTAATTCTACGAATTAAATATTTGATGACCATACACAATAGTGCATTGGTTAGAATGTTGTATAATAATCTTAATTTATGGCAAGAGAATAACTCACAAGCCTACATTGATGTCATTTGGAAAGATTGTTACTTCTAGGCAAACTAATGGGTTTTTTCCTCCATTTACCGCGTCCTTTGTTTTAAGGTTGAAGGAATATGACATACTTTTTGTTTGTTTGTTAAGCTTGACATGACCTTTTCATTTTGCATTCAAACATAGGCATATTTACACCACATAGATTGTCTAGGTGGCCTCAACTTGCCCGGGAAACCAAGTCTATTAGCCACCTATCCCCATTGTAATCCATCCAAAAGAAATAGAGTTTTAATCTCTCTAACCAAGCTATATATGTCCATGTTTCATGTCCATACTCTATATTTCTATCTATACATATACTTGCATGACGAAAATTAAAAGCCATCTACATATAAAACAAAAGTAAACTTAGGAAAGTGACTAACCCTTCTGCTCCTCCGAGGCTGATTCCACAGGTGCCGGGTCCTTGGCTGTTGATCCAGGCATCTCAAACATTTCTAGGATGCATGGAATGTTTATTTTAATTTTGTCCAACCCTATGTCTTTCTTATGGAGTTGTAATTTATTTTTTTGCAGGTCTTGCTTGTAGCTTGGCATACCTTGGAGTGAAACTGCCATGCCTATCGAGATTTGTTCAATATCTTTGCCCAACAGGATCTTCATCAACCAATAGAGGTATAAAGTCTATTTGAACTGCATAATTCTTCCTTTGGTGTTGCCCGGGTCCAAAGGAATATGACATACTTTGAATTGCAATGCACTTTCTAATAATTTGACTACTAAGAATTTACCACCTATTAAGAAGTGAGACACCATGTTATCATGACATGTGACTTTTTGGTTGTCTTAATGACCATCATGGGTTTTTATTGGATAATGACCCCCTTATAAGGGCATCCTAGGGTACAAGGGCCAAACATGTTACATAGAAAAAATACAATTGTAGGCCTCCTTTCATTAAATTGTGTTTTATTGATTATAAAATATAGAAGTGTACTATTATTTACAATGATTTTGATTTTGATTTATTTTAAAAACTTTTATCAATGATCAATTAGTGGAGTTTCTACTCTTATTTGTTACTTTAAATTTAACACTCTACACCATAATTAGAGGAATTATACCACTAAGCATACCAAAATGTACTTAGCTATATTTAATAAACAACTATGAGGGAAATCTAATAACAAATATGAAGGAAAGTTCAATAGTTATAGGATTATCATTGCAAAAAATTCAAAGAAGATCTAAGACACTACCATGAAGAATTCCAACTCATAGTTAGACCCACATAACATTAGAAAAAAGTAGGGAAGAAGGCATGAAGAAACAACAAGCCCAAAAAAACCCACAAGGGCAATCAAAATATGAAATATCCTTGGATAAGTCATCAAATCACTCACGTTAGAGAAATCAATATTGAGAGAGAAAGCGGAAAAACTTGATAACATCCCCTCTTAATGAAAACAAAACGACACCACGACACAAACTAACATGTCACAAGTACCATCATTTGGTGGATCTAAAGATGGAGAAGATCACATATTTCTTCTTGAATCATTATTGCAAGTATCCATTGGATTCAATCCAGCAAAAGGATGAGCCATGCTAAGGGGACCAATCTTAACATAGTATTGGAAATGTGAAAATTAGAAACTTTTTAATATATGGTTTGAAATGGTAAAAATATCCTTGATGTATATGCATAACCAAATAGAAAACCATCAACCTTTGCATAAGTCATGGAGATAAAGAAGATGAAAGGTGAAAATGTTGTTCACTATGACAACCATCTCAAAAAATTAATTGAACAACTAATGTATAATGCATTCAAAGCATAGAAAAAAGACTGGTTTATTATAGGGTTTCTTAATACAACCATGTAAATGTAAGGACAACAAACCAAAAGATATATAAAGACACAATGCATACAACCATTTAAATGGAAGTAGAAACAATCATTAATAGTAGGTTAAGAAAGATATAAAAGGAAAAAGGAATAAATAATGGAAAAGCTAGTTGTGGAACTAAAACAAATAAAAGAAATGAAATTACATGAGTCCAAAATAGTAAAACATTGAAGACCAACAAAAATTAGGGGGAAAATATATAATCAAGGAAGATGACTAGACACAATAAAATAGAACTCATACCACATCATAACACTCTTGGCATAATTTCTTTGCAAATTTGAGGAATTAGCAATGACCTATTGTTGTGGCTACAACCACCCTCCAAAATTTAGCTTTAGCCTCGTTTTGGAGCCTCCCTTCCAACCTTCGCATCAACTTGCCTTGCTTGGTTAAGTTCACAAGCTTCAGTGTATTTCTTGCACAAAGGTAGCCTGTTGGTCACAACTTGATCCATTCCCCTCATAGGCTGTTCACCCGGACTTGGTCTAGCTGCAGGCTGAGCAACTTCCCTTTGAAAATTGTGCATTTCTGGAGGGCAACCAGCCTTCCCTCCAGAAATTGTGCAATCCTTTCTAGCAGCCTGCTGGGCTCCATGATTGTGCAATCCTACCTGCCAACACTCCCAGCAGGATTTGCACAAATTTCCCCAGCAAGGCTGCTCAACCCAGAATTGTGCAAATATGGGCAGCAGTCAGCTGCTCTACCCAGAAATTGCGCAAATATCCTGGGCAGCCAGCCAACTCCTAGCCATAAATGCTCATTTTTCCCCAACAATCAAGTAGTCTCTTACATGTGTAGCTGAGTTGACCGGTTACCTCTGGGACTGAGCAAAACAGACTTGCATAAATGGGCTTCTTCTCCTGAGGTAGCATGCAAAGGAATCCCTTGTTTCAGGGATCTATGTTTAGTAGTTGGAGGTTACATGCAAGGAGAAATTCCGAATCATACCACCAAGTGTCGCTTCCCCTAGATTCGTGGCATGTGCGTCACAACCTCGATGTTATCAAAACTCATCAACCGGACGCTGCAGAGCTCATTCCTCACATCAACCTTACAACTTTGACATCTCATGTCACATCTAGGAGCAGTTGGCACATTCAACTCAGCTGTTTTGGGGTAAGCCTGCTTCCCATGCCTTGTGCTGCATTTCTGTCACTTTTTGTGTTTTCACTTGTGGGAGTATTGTTTTCTTGATTTCTTTGAATGCTTTATGTCATTTACATATATATACTAGCTTCTCCTAGCTCTGTTTCAGTTTTCGTTGCTATCTCACTACTATCACATGCATGAAATTGTTTTGCACGAACGTTCACCCAACCAGCGAATTGCCTCACCCACATGCATGTTGATATGTTTGTTGAATCTTTCATTCATGTTTTGCATGAAATGTTAATCACTTCTGATATCACTTAGTGTTGCCATGCATTCACTGTCTTAGTTACTTTTAGTTGCCCGTCGGTGAGTCGAGCCAACCTTGGCCCAGGCTCTGCCTTCACCAAGGCTGCATTGCGCAATCTGGGGAAGGAAGGCTCACCTTCCCCTCCAGATTTGCACATTGCTACCCAACATTGGCCTCCAGGACTATTTTGCACATTTCTAGAGGACAATGGTTACTTGGCCCAAGAAATTGCGCAAATCTGTCCCTAGGCGAGCAGTCCTTCCTAGTTGGAATTGTGCATTGCGCAATCCCAGTAGGAAACAACCAGACTGGATTGTACACTGCGCAGTTCCAGTAATAAGCCAGTCTCCTATTAGGCCAAACTGTGCCTTGCGCAGTCTTGGCAGTCTGTCTCCCGACCTCCTAGCCGAAATTGCGCAACCTTCATGATCATTCACCCAGGTATGTTGCAAGTCAGTTCTCATGTTCATTTCAGTTTTCGACTGATAAATTTCTTGATATAAGTGTTTCCATGTCTCCAAGTATCGTAGGTAGTCATCTACCTCTTAGCAATACAAGTACAATGGCTTCTAGGAGAGTAGAGACGAAGACACCGTTCAGAGCACGCTTGGGTATGTAGTTGATCAAGTCTATGAGCTTACCTACTCACGAAGACATCAAGTTGTTTGTGGACAAGGACATCAAGCAGTAGCATCACAACGATCAACATCATGAACAACAAGTGAAGGCAACATACTGAATGCAGCGAACACAACAAACACAACAAATGCCAGATGAAGGTCGCTGACAACATAGAGGTGGAGCAAAGTTGCAAGATCAAGCAGATCCACTGATAATGAAAACAAATTTGGAGACTCAGCTATGAAGTGATGACGCGACATGAAGATTACACGAAGGCAGAAGATGGAACAAAGAAGGAGTTGCATGTGCTGAAGCAACAACTCAGGAAGAACATGAAGTTGCACAGACAGTCCAATGAGTTGCAGTGGGAACAAGAACAACAGTGGGTGCAACATGCACTCATGGATGAAACTACGTCAGTACAAGTTAAGGATCCATCCTAGCAGCTGACATAGAGTAAACATGGTGAGAAATGTTGTGATCGCATGCAAGGTATCCAACAACATGTATGCCATTGAGTGCACACATACAATCCAATCCATTCAACACACTCACCCAGGCGAAGACAAGAAGCAAGTCCAACTAGGGCTGAACATGTACTTTGGCGAGTTGATGCACATGACCACTAACACACACTTGAAGATCAGCATGGATACTATGCATCAGTGTGTTTCTGGTTCAACAATACCCATAATACAAGTGCAGGTTAACAAACGAGTTGGATGAAGGGTCCAAACCAATGCATTGGTTGCAACGAAGGCAAGAGTTTGCTTCAGTAAGATGTCACCATGAGGTGCATGCACACCATCACGGACGACCAAGCTTGGCATCATCTCACCACCTTCCCCATCACAAACATTTCAAAGAGTTGGTGTCACCACAACGGACAGAGTGTTAGTGATGTCTTGCAAGGCTTGCTCAAGTCATGTTGTCTCACATGAGTACATGTGCATTGTAATGTTGAGTCATGTCAAGTGTAAATCAAGTGTGAATAGTGGATGTAACAGTGATAGAGTAGGTGAAGAGTCATGAGAGCAGTTGAATGGTCACAAAGGGGAATGTTAAGGGTCACCCCACCCTTTGCTATAAATAGTCCCTCATAACTCATTGTATAGGCTTTTTGGTCAGCCCAACTTCTGCTAAGACTATTTTGAAGAAGGCTGGGACAATATTGTGACACACCTTGGCTTCTCCACTGCACAGACCTAATACATCTCTTTGGAGGAGCAGGCAGATGTGGCTGTAATGTTCCACTGTTGGGGCTAGCAGGATTACATGGATGTATTGTATGATTGTGACTTACACTTCTTGATATAATAAGAGCCAACACATTTTCATGCATATGTTGTTATTGTAGTTGGACTGTTCCAGTTGCTTTAATGATATGTGTTGTTTAACTTACGTACTTGTGTATGAATTGATTCACATGCAATTATATGAATCATGTTGTTGATGTGTTGCATATGTTGTTAATGTTGTCACCATTTGTGTCGACTGATTTGCCGGACATCAGACAAACCTTTCACTTGAACCTTGCTATAACAACTATCACACTCATCTCGGACTGATCCGTGAGTGTTGTACGTGTTATCTTACCTTGTTGACTGCCGCATCCAAGTGGACTACTCCACCGGAAGCTGTGCATTTCCTTTGTTTGTGTGTTCCTAGCCGAGTTGGGATTGATAACTTTCAACCTGGAACTCACCTTCACCTCCTTCCCCTTTCGAAGTGTTGGAACCTCTCATACACCTTCCTTGATTCACTGCATCAGTTACACCCTTGCTGCTGACATAGTTATTCTACTTGCCTCTGTGCGACATTGTGGTCATGGCATTACCTTACGACCCACTACTGGGACTCCTACACCAAATGGTCTGAGGTATAATTGGGGCTTCTTACCGGGGAGATCCCCTTGACATGTTGGTAGGTCCAGCACCGTTAACATTTCTGGCGCTAGAAGGAGGGCCTGATGACAAGCAGTGTCCTCTCATCCAATTTTGAACATATGCACATCTTTCATGGAGTCTTGCACTCTTCTTCCCTCGCGGTGTTTTTCGAATCGTGAATATGTCTCCATCTCGGGGAAGCTTTTTGATCTCTTGTCCACTCACACATATGATGGTGAAGGCGAAGTGGTCTGGCCTGAGCACTTATATAAAAAAAATTCCATGATTTACGAGGAAGATGAGTTTACTGACAAACAGGCTGGGTTGCTGCTTGCATACACACTTCACGAATCTCAATTTCGTTGGGTTCTCAGCCTATCGGCTGACACTGTGCATTCATGTGAGAACTTTTGTGATCTTATTGAAGATACGTTCTATCATTTTGATCTAGACCATCTTGACCGGAAACAGTTACAACAACAGAGGGCTCCACGTCAATACGTTATTGATTTTTGGCAGCGCTTTCGTGACTTACAGTTTCAAGCTTTGAGGAGCTAGATGAAGTTTGCTTATCTCTGGGACCGGTTCGAGTACTGTCTTAAGAAATCTGCCCGTCCCAAGAGAAAGCTTGATGTCAAGCCTCACTCAAATTTCTTCGTTGATGGAAATGCGCAATCTCATGTGGGAACAACCATTGTCTCGACGAACTGTTCGCCTCCCTCTCATTCAATAGTTCCACCATCGCCTAGTGATGTTGAGGATCATGTTTGCACACTTTTTCATCCTTCACACTCTCCCAACATCACTCCACTCCATTTTTGCACAAATTTGGTTGTGAGTCTTTCGAGTTCTCATATGCGTTCTTTTCTTCAACCTCCGTCTTCGCATTCACGTGTTCCTCCAGATGTTGTTGTCTTGTGTTCGTCCATTCTAGTCTCTTCACTTGTTGTGAACGAGGAACAAACCATTGACAAATTTGGCGTTGCACAACCAACGTGCGCTGCCATTCATGAAGAGTATGAGTGGGAGCTTGAACATCAACACTCAGTGAAGGATGACTCCCTTCCATCCGAGCCCCCTCCGTTCTTTGCTAGCCTCTTTGGTGAACCTTCCATCCATGGTTTTGCATGTGTGTCTTCATCCATGGATGCACCCATGGTTGATCACTCGCAAGTCTCACCAGATGTTAGTCCATCATTCGACGATGGAGAGGATAAGTTACTCGTTGAAAATACACTTGATCCTTCATCTATTTTTTCCGGAAACATAGAGGATGAGTTTGTTCGATTTTCATATACCCCTCTATGTGATTCATCCAACAATGAGGATGCCGACCAACATCATGAATTTTCTGATCTTGGTTGTCACGATCCCTTCACGTCATCATCTGATCATGATGTTTATTCACTCATTGTTAATCCGTCTAATCCACTGGTTTACAAAGGTCCATCTGCCAATGAAGTCAAAACCCGACAGATCGCCGAGGCACTTTAGCCTGAGTTGATGGTTACATCAAGCCCTCGCTGTCTTGAGGTTGGTTTCACTTCTGATCAAGAAATTGTTCAAACACTCAAGGCTCCTCATCGCTCATCTGTGTGCACTCAATATCAATCTAACACTCAGATTTTACTTACTCCACTCGAACTACACGATCCCATTGCTCATGCATTGGAAGAGTCTTACATTGCAAGCACTCGTGCATGACACAAGTTATATTTTTTTCTTTCACTTGCTCGCATGTCACAGTCAAGATGCATGTAGTGTCACACAACACCATGGTAAGTCTGTAGATTGCCCGTCATGCACATGCACTAACTTATGCCCCGTGGACACTTTGAAACATGAAGTGTGGTTGTCTTCATTGTTATATCTTTCTTGGTTGCTGGTCCAGACAACTGGATTTCTCGTGAACCAAGCCTTCACCAACATGGGTCTACCAATGCGCCGATGGCTGCATTAGAAGTATCACTTCATGTGATCAGGCCCATCCACCGTTAGTGTAGGAGTAGGAATAGTGTTTGCTTTCAGTTGTTTGCTTGCATGCTTGTTTGCTTACATGATTTGTTTTCTTGTTTGTTTCTTGCTTGTTTGTTTACTTGCTTCGCTTTCATTTTTGCTTCTGTTCTTGTTTGGATTTGTCATTAGTTCATTCGCTTGTTTTGTTTGTAGGTTAGTTCGCATGAAACCATGTGTGACTCATGAAACAAACTGGGTAAAGTACAAGAGGGTTTGTACAACTATCACTACTTGGTTATCTGTCATCTTGCCTCTATATGATGAACTTGTTACCCTTAGTCCATGATATGTCGAAGGAAAATACGTACTCTTCGAAGTGAACCTTGGTGTAAACACAACACTTGCGTGCTAACTAGTGTCACCTTCTCTAGTCGATTGCTTTTGGGTTAACCCTTGTCAGCTCAATCAAGTAGAGTAAGGTGAGGGAAAAAACCTTAATAGGAACGTCAGAGATATAATAAGCTAATTCTCTTCTGGAACAACCTCCTCTGTTCTCAATAATTCAAGATCCCTCTTCCGCCTTTGAAATGAATAAGTGCTATGCACTGTGAAAATGAAAAAAATGAAAAGTAAAAAAAATAAAATTCAAAATGAAAATGAATAAGGCAAAAGAAGAGAAAGGCTTCCCATGCAAGGAGGTGATGCAAGTAACTCCACCGAGGTACTGACCAGGCTCACTGGTAGCGGAGCCATGCTTTTGTTCCTATGTGACTCCACTGGGGTACTGTCCAAGCTTGCTTGTAGTGGAGCAACACCAAAGATGAAACTAAGACTTTGATGACTATACTGCTTGTTCACCTATATACCCCTCAAACCCAATCGAAACGACTGTGTTTCCTTGGCTTGGAATGTGTGTTAATCGACCAAGGGCTCAATAGATGCTCGATCTTATAATCAAGTTAGTGTGAAACCGAGATGAGCTGAGAACTGAACAATACTTTCGGAGGTGTCAGACTTGTTTTTCACGAACAAGGTCCATTCGGAAGCTGGAGTTCTACCAGTGTGTCGCCAAGTGTTGTAGTGGCTACAACCACCCTCCAAAATTTTGCCTTAGCCTCGTTTTGGAGTCTCCCTTGCAACCTTCACAGCAGCTTGCCTTGCTTCGTCAAGTTCACAAGCTTCAGTGCATTTCTTGCACAAAGGCAGCCTATCGGTCACAACTTGATCCATTCCCCTCACAGGCTGTTCACCTAGACTTGGGCAAGCTACATGATGAGAAACTTACCCTTGAAAATTGTGCATTTCTCGAGGGAAACAACCTTCCCTCCAGAAATTGTGCAATCCTCTCTAGCAGCCTGTTATGCTCCAGGATTGCACAATCCTTCTTGCCAACACTCCTAATAGGATTTGTGTGAATTTCCCCAGCAAGGCTGCTTAACCCAGAATTTGTGCAAATCTGGGTAGCAGTTAGCTGCTCTGCCCAGAAATTACGCAAATCTCTTGGGCAGCTAGCCTAGCTCCCAGCCAGAAATGCACATTTTTCTCCAGTAGTCGAGCAATCTCTTGCATGTGTAGCTGATTTGAATGGTTCCCTTCGAGACTGAGAAAAACAGACTTGCATGCATGGGCTGCTTCTCCCGAGGCAACATGCAAAGACATCCCTTGTTTTAGGGATCTATGTTTAGCAGTTAGAGGTTACATGCAAGGAGCAATTCCAAAACCTCCCACCAAGTGTCGCTTCCCCTAGATTCATGGCATGTGTGTCACAACCTCGATGTTATCAAAACTCATCAACTGGATAATGTAGAGCTCATTCCTCACATTAACCTTGCAGCTCTGACGTTCCACATCACATCTAGGAGAAGTTAGCACATTTAACTTAGCTGTTTTTGGGTAAGCCCGCTTCCCATGCCTTGTGCTGCATTTCTATCACTTTTTGTGTTTTCACTTGTGAGAGTATTGTTTGCTTGATTTCTTTGAATGCTTTCTGTTGTTTACATATATACTAGCTTTTCCTAGCTCTGTTTCAGTTTTCGTTGCTATCTCACTGCTTTCGCATGCATGAAATCGTTTTGCACGAATGTTCGCCCAACTAGTGAACTGCCTCACCCACATGCATGTTGATATGTTTGTTGAATCTTTCATTCATGTTTTGCAAGCACTGTCAATCACTTCTGCCATCACTTAGTGTCGCCCTGCATTCACTTTCTAGTTGCTTTCATTTTCCCATCGGCGAGTCGGGCCAACCTCGGCATGACCCTGCCTTCACCAAGGCTGCATTGCGCAATTTGGGGAAGGAAGGCTCACCTTCCTCTCCATATTTGCACACTCATACCCAAAAATGGCCTCTAGGACTATTTCGCGCATTTTTGGAGGACAATGGTTGCTTGGTACAAGAAATTGCGCAAATCTGTCCCTAGGCCAGCAGTCCTTCCCAGCTGGAATTGCATATTGCGCAATCCGAATAGGCAGCAACCAGACTAGACTATGCATTGCGTAGTTCCAGCAGTCGGCCAGTCTCCCAACATCCCAGACTATGCTTATGCAGTCTTGGAAGTCGGTCTCCGACCTCTGAGCCGAAATTGTGCAACCTTCATGATCATTCACCCAAGTATGTTGCAAGTTATTTCTCATGTTCATTTTGGTTTTCGACTGATAGATTGCTTGCTATGAGTGTTTCCATGTCTCCAGGTATCACATGTGTTCATCTGCCTCTCAAAAATACAGGTATAATGGCTTCTAGAAGAGCAGAGACGAAGAGACCATTCAGATCACACTTGGGGATGGCGTCGATCAAGTGTCTATGAGCTTGCCTACTCACGAAGACATCAAGTTGTTCATGGACAAGGACATCAAGCAGCAACATCACAAAGAGCAACATCATGAACAACAACTTAAGGTAGCATACCGAATACAACGAATGCAGCGAATGCAGGGAACACAACAAACACAACGAATGCAAGAGGAAGGTTGTTGACAACATAGAGGCGGAGAAAAGTTGCAAGATCAAGTAGATCCACTAATAATGAAAGCAAATTTGGAGACTCAATGTATGAAGTGATGACGCGACATGAAGATTGCATGAAGGAAGAAGATGGAACAAAGAAGGATTTGCATGTGCTGAAGCAACAATTCAGGAAGAACATGAAGCTGCACATACAGTCCAATGAGTTGCAGCAGGAACAAGAACAACAATGGGCACAACATGCAGTCACAGATGAAACAATGTCAGTACAAGTTAAGGATCCATCCCAGTGGCTGACACAGAGCAAACATGGTGAGTAGTGTTGTGATTGCATGCAAGGGATCCAACAACATGCATGTCGTTGAGCGCACACATACAGTCCAACCCATTCAACACACTCACCCAGGCGAAGACAAGAAGCAAGTCCAACTAGGGCCAAAAAAGTACTTCAACGAGTAGATGTGCATGACCACCAGCACACACTTGAAGATCAACATGGACACTATGCATCAATGTGTTGCTGGTTCAAAAATACCCAGAAGACCATGTGCATGTTAGCAGACGAGTTGGATGAAGGGGCCAAACCAATGCACCGGTTGCAACGGAGGCAAGAGTTTGCTTCAGCAAGATGTCACCATAAGGTGCATGCACACCATCACGAACGACCAAGCTTGGCATCAGCTCGCCACCTTCCCCATCACAAGCATGTCAAAGATTTGGTCTCACCACAACAAACCGAGTGTCAGTGATGTCTTGCAAGGCTTGGTCAAGCCATGTTGTCTCACATGAGTACATGTGCATTGTAATGTTGAGTCATGTCAAGTGTAAGTCAAGTGTCAATAGTGGATGTAACAGTCATAGAGTAGGTGAAGAGTCATGAGGGTAGTTGAATGGTCACAATGGGGAATGTCAAGGGTCACCCCACCCTTTGATATAAATAGTCCCTCATAACTCATTGTATAGGCTTTTTGGTCAGCCAAGCTTTTATTAAGACTATTTTGAAGAAGGTTTGGACAGTATTGTAACACGCCTTGGCTTCTCCACTGCACGGAGCTAGTGCATCTCTTTGGAGGAGGAGGTGGATGTCGCTGTAACGTTCCTCTATTGGGGCTAGCATGTTTACATGGATGTATTGTATGATTGTGACTTACACTTCTTTATATAATAAGAGCGAACACATTTTCATGCATATGTTGTTATTGTAGTTGGACTACTCTGGTTGCTTGAATGATATGTGTTGTTTAACTTACGTACTTGTGTATGAACTGATTCACGTGCAATTATATGAATCTTGTTGTTAATGTTGTCACCGTCCGTGTCAAATGCTCTGTTGAACATTAGACAAACCTTTCACTTGAACCTTGCTATAACAACCGTCACACTCATCTCAGACTGACTTGTGAGTGTTGTACATGTTATCTTACCTTGTGACTGTTGCATCCGAGTGGACTGATCCACCGTAAGCTGTGATGTCATTTGTGTTGTGTGTTCCTAGCTAAGTTGGGACTGATCCCTTTCAACCTGGAACTCACCTTCACCTCCTTCCCCTTTCAAAGTGTTGGAACCTCTCATACACCTTCCTTGACTCACTGCATCAGTCACACCCTTGCTGCTGACAGAGTTATTCTACTTGCCTCTGTGCAACATCGTGGTCAAGGCATTACCTTACGACCCACTACTAGGACTCCTACACCAAATGGCCTGAGGCCTAATTGGGACTTCTTACTGGGGAGATCCCCTTGACATGTTGGCGGGTCCAACACTATCAACATGACCTTACAAACCCAAGTACATATGGGAGAATAATAGGAGAGCATTCAGAATCAATTTAGTTGAAAAAAGATAGGATCTTATCATTTACAAGGCATAGTCATTGCAAACAACCACAACAATCTCCAAATATTACCTAGAGGAAAAGTGACATGTGAATGTTATGCTTGTAGTACACAAACACAACAAATAATTCTATTTTTAGCACCCTTGGAGTCATTTCCTGCTCAAACTATGGACTGAGGAACCATGACAACAAATAGTGGTTGATAATGCTAAAATAAGAGAAAATGTGAAAAATTGATATGGGTCAAAGAATGACCAAAACCAAAGGAGGTCCTAGTTTCCATAAGGGCAAGACTAGAAAGGCATCGTAGAACACAATTTAATGTAGAATATGACATGGATTTTGAATTGCAAAAGGAGATCTACAAAGAAATTGTCCTTGTAATTAGGGATTGTAAGAGAAGGATAAGTAAATAAGAATAGAACATAAGGACAACTAACCCAAGACTTGGTCAAGCAATTGAAACAACTAACCATGAATAAGCAATGCCTAAAGAAAATCAAGGATTTGGTCAAGAAATTGAAACAAATAACCATTAATAAGCAATACCTGAAGAAAATCAAGGATTTGGTCAAGCAATTGAAACAACTAACCATAGATAAGAAATACCTAAAAAAATCAAGGATTTTTTCACATACCTCCTAAACATTAATGAAGCCTATGAATGTGACCATGAGGCATTTCAAGTACAAAAAATTAGCTTTATTTAAAAAAAATAATTACAAATACTTACTCCAGTAATACAAACGAATCAAAGATGTAATAGGGTATTGTTGAGGAAAATAAGTTCTAATGCTTCTAATGTAAAACTCTCAAACCTTATAAATCTAGGCGTGATAGTTGGGATTATTACGCTAGGTTTATAGCCTTATTTATTATATAATCATAATTATGTCTTCAAATACAAAACCTTTTTTCCTATTATAATTAGAAAAGATCACAAAAGATCCTTAGAAGCCAAAGATGTAAAAAGACTCATACAATGGAAATGGATGCTTAAAGAAAGTAATAAATATAAATACCTACTAGATCATTTCAAGTAATAGCCAAATATCATTAAATTATGCAAAAATCAAAATAATCAACACTAAATTGATCATAACCTTTGAATAGAATGAACATAAATCTAAATCAAACAAATTAGCCTTGAAGAACAATTTAAAGAATGCTAATCTATTTTTCTTCGCTACCTTTCAAAATGTCCCTTCCTATCAAAAAAATAGTTTTAGTACTGGAAAACTAAGAAAGGGAAAAAAATAGAATGAAAATCAACTTTCAAAGTTTTAGCATACCTCCACACACAATTCTCTCTCCAATTCGTAAAAATTTCTTCCTTTTATTTCTATGGAAATTAGTTTGGTAGTTAAACCACTCCTTAACTAAAATTTTCTCATTAATTTCATAATGTGATGTCAATATATTTTGAAGGAAAGAATGGACTATGAACTTGTTTAATAAATATTAATTATAAGCACGGCTAGACTCTTCTAATATTTATCAAGCATTAAATTTACACCCTTGTAACTTCCATTCATAATCAATAAATAATCATATGGTAGAAATATAAATATGTCATATGCAAAATCGTAAAATCATCATCATCATATCCCTTGTGCCTCCCAACAACCATCACATATGATATCCATGTCATCAAATTTAGATCACATATGTCTCATCATGTCAAAAATATATGCCAAATGTCAAAGGATAACAACAATAAACCAAAGTTCATATAATCTCTAGATACATATCACGAAATGGAACTTCTCTTTTGATTTATTTTTTGACCTTGAATGAATGTAACTTTTAATGAGCATAGGTATACTTAGAGGAGTCAAAATTGGGATTTTTCAAATTCTTTTCCCTTTATATTTATGGGAGAAGATAATTTAAATGTCCATTCCTTGATCCTATTATGTTATGCTAAGTTATTAGCCTACTTGCTAAGGGATCACTTATTGTGTTAATTGAAAGGTTTTGGTATGTAGATACAAGGTCTGATAATATACTAATTAGAACAACATGCTTATATTTATATATTGTTATCTATATGCTTGGATGAAAAATAACCTACAGTTCGGAAGGGGGCTATGTGATAACACCATAGTGGCAACTGGTCATCGTTGGGACATCTAATGAGTAATGGTATGATGTACATTGTTCTATTATATTTTGTATTAATTATTATGCATTGTTCACTCTTAAGTACCCAAGACCAATGTTGTAGTGCATTGGTCCATGTTAGGGTGTTATCCTAGTTCTTTGAAAAGGGGTGGAGGCATTTCCCACTGTGTAACCTCCAATCTTAGAGTTGTGGGAGGTTTGTGATAGATTCGCTCCCCTAGATGTGTGATGACATCTGTTAGTTGCGTGATGGGGAAGTTAGGTTAATATGGTTGATTGGTTCTATCAATGGTTAGATCAATATACATGATGCCATAGTATATTGCAACAGAGGATGGAAGGGATGTGAGTGAAAGTAGATTAGTGAGGATGGATGGATATAGGTTAGCTATGAACTCCAGGTGGGAAGTGATTCCTCTTATGATTTTACTTAATTTTGGTTACTGTATATTTCTCCCTTTTCTGTTATGTCTAACTGTCACATTAATCTGTGTCTATTTGTATCCTTTGGACTCTAGCTTTTGAATGAAGTTTTCTAAAGGAAGGGTTGTATGTAATACCTACTTCTTGATCATATGCTAGCTACATACCCACACCTCGCACATATACACTAGTATTCTATGGTTAATCTCTTAAGTCTAACTAATGATTAATTAATGTAATTTGATGATTAGTCCTTATTCTTGATTAGTGATTAATTAAATAATTATCCCTTAAGCCTGATTAATAATTAATTACCGATGTATACCTTATTATGGTTAAATTAATATTTGAATTAAATAGGATTCTTATGAAGTTCATTGATTTTGAACACCATAGAAATTGTTATTATCTTATTATGTATTTATTATTTGGTGGGTGTTAGCGAAATGAATGATTTAACCGTATCACTAATTTATTATTTCTTGAGTTAATGGATTGTCGTGCCTTGAGGGAAAAACTCAAGGAATTTAGTGAGGTAGGTGAGGGTGTGATGGGGATGGGCTTGGGAGATTTTGAGAGGGATTTCATGAATGACATAAGTAGAAACTTGAATGAAGTAGGTGGGAAAAATAGAAGTGAGAGATAACGGGAAGGGTTAAAAGGTGGAGGGGGATCTCTCGAAGGAGGAGGTTATTTTTTGTTTTGCTTTTGGGGTGGAGGAGTTTGATGTGGGTTACTATCTTCTATTTTGGATTTGATGAGGCTAAAGGAGGAATTTGGAAGGGAAACTTGAGAGTGATATTTTGGGGTTGGAAGTGATTACAATGGATACATGTAGGTGCTTGGCACCTAGTAGTTTGAGCACACACACGTGCACACATGCACACAAAGACACACACACACACACTACGACTATGGTCCTAGACTCAGGATCAGAGGGATAGGGAACCTATGAAGGCTTAATGGAGCTAAGGTAGGCTATTACTAAGCTGGGTGGAAATTTCAATTAGGAGGTTCGAGGAGTGGAGGAAGGAAGGAAACTTCAAAATATAGCCACGGATAAATTATAGAAACCTCAAGGTACTCTTATTGCTTACTTTTAAATTTATGTATGTAAATTTTATGTGTATATGATGTTGAAAGAAACAAAAATAAAAGGATATGCTTAGTATGCATGTTAAAATATAAGATAGTATTCCACGTAGAAGAAAAAACAAATAACACATATACAAGGAAATGATCAATTTGTTTTGTTTATTGCAAATGAGTAGATTATAGTCTTGAAACCCCGTATATGGAACCTCACAAGAATGGAATGTATGGGAAGAGATCAAGCAAAAGTGGTAGCAAAAGGAATCATGGTTAGGAACAAACACAACTAGAGTATTTATAGGCATAACAAGCTAATGTACAACAAAAACGGGGGGTTGTACATGTTTGGTGTTCCGTCCATCATTAGCAGGCTATCAAGGAGACTCATGGATATTAGAAATACTAGGGCGTGGCTGTAATAAGTCATCAAGTTGGGTTAACGAAGGAGGCAGGACAATTTGGCCACCAAGGTTAATCTAACTGATTTGAAAAATTTGATTTAATGTACCAACATCTTTTATTGTCTATTTATTTATGAAAATTGAAATATATGAGTGTGATGGTATAATCTATCAATTTAGGAAGGGGATATCATATATTTATTATATGAATATATGGAAAATGTGAAAAATTAAATGGAATGGATACAAATTAGTAATAAGAAGGTTACTTGGATTTCATGGATGCAAATATTACAAGTGGGTAATATCCAATTTGCATATTTCCTCATAAAACAACCTTTCAAATATCCTTTTTTATTTTATTTCAAATGAGTAGATTATAGTCTTGAAACCCCGTGTATGGAACCTCACAAGAATGGATGCAGGGGAAGATATTAAGCAAAAGTGGTAACAAAAGGAATCACATGGTTAGGAACAAACACAACTAGAGTATTTATAGGCATAACGAGCTAATGTACAACAACAACGGGGGGTTGTACATGTTTGGTGTTCCATCCATCATTAGTAGGCTATCAAGGAGACTCATGGATATTAGAAATACTAGGGTGTGGCTGTAATAAGTCATCAAGTTGGGTTAACGAAGGAGGCAGGACAATTTGGCCACTAAGGTTAATCTAACCGATTTGAAAAATTTGATTTAATGTACCAACATCTTTTATTGTCTATTTATTTATGAAAATTGAAATATATGAGTGCGATGGGATAATTTATCCATTTAGGAAGGGGATATCATATATTTATTATATGAATATATGGAAAATGTGGAAAATTAAATGGCATGGATAAAAATTAGTAATAAGAAGGTTACTTGGATTCTAGGGATGCAATTATTACAAGTGGGTAATATCCAATTTGCATATTTCCTCGTAAAACAACCTTTTGGATATCCTTTTTTATTTTATTTCAAATGAGTAGATTATAGTCTTGAAACCCCGTGTATGGAACCTCACAAGAATGGAATGTATGGGAAGAGATTAAGCAAAAGTGGTAGCAAAAGGAATCACATGGTTAGGAACAAACACAACTATATTTATAGGCATAACGAGCTAATGTACAACAACAACAGGGGGTTGTACATGTTTGGTGTTCCATCCATCATTAGCAGGCTATCAAGGAGACTCATGGATATTAGAAATACTAGGGTGTGGCTGTAATAAGTTATCAATTTGGGTTAACGAAGGAGGCATGACAATTTGGCCACTAAGGTTAATCTAACCGATTTGAAAAATTTGATTAAACTCATTGGAATTTGCATCAAAATGTATGGAAAAAATATTCACTTGTTTCTTCCTTCTTTCCAAACAAAATTAGGACTTTTACATTTCTTCTTCTACTTCATTTGTTATTCCTACTAAAGAAGCTCATCTAAAAGTCCAAGCAAAAAAATCAATAACAAAGAGTATTATATTAAATACAATAAACACATTACAAATTTTATTAAATAAATTAAATATGGCCTAGATAAAAATACAAGTACTCAAGCATTAATAGGGAATCTATGATACAATAATATAATACCAAGGTGTTGGATTGTGTTATATTCTTTCCACGACTAGCCCACGTAGTTAACTGGGGGATTAGAGGGGGGGCAGAGCCCCCCTTTGTTGCGCCGATTGTGTAGCGGGGTGGGGGTCACAGGGGGTTTGAGGCATACCTGTAACCAAAAATTTTGGTTTTGGACCCTATGTTAGGATAGGCGGACCCACCTATGGTTTTGTGCATGATTTTCGCACATGTTTTTTGGACGCGATGGTTTTCGGTCCATGGTATTGGATGCTTTGGCATGTATAGATATGTATTATAACATTGGAAGGAACATAATGAAAAATCACGCTGGTAGTCCCAGTTTTTGGATCCAGGGGAAAGTCTCTGTGTATATGTAGTTTATGTGTTATGCTCTCGAATTGTTTATTTTATGTGTTTTAGAATTCATATGCAGGTAATTTCTATACGGGGTTAAAACCTACATTTGGTATCAGCGCTGTTTTTGGCTTCAAGGGAACGCCTTTGTTGCTGAGGGGTTTTGCTCGGGCCTGTGGTAGACCCTGTTCAGTGGGAGATCTGCGAGATCGATTCTGGTGGTGAAAGAAGATGGCTAGCAGTGGAAAGATAGAGACCGAGAAATTTAATGGTCAGATTTTTGAATTGTGGAAACTCAAGATGGAAGATCTGTTGGTGGATAAAGATCAGTGGATCGCGGTAGATCTAGGTACTAAACCAATGGGAGTGTCCGATGAAGAATGGAAGAAGTTGGATTGGAAGGCAAAGAGCATAATACGATTGTGTGTCTCAGATTCAGTATTGCTGAATGTATCAGGGGAAGCTATGACGAAGGATTTGTGGGACAAGTTAGGGACTTTGTACTAATCTAAGTCTCTGGTGAAAAAAATGTTCCTACGGAAAAAGCTGTATAACCTGAGGATGAAAGATGGAGACTCGGTGATAGAGCATCTGAATGCATTTAATACTGTGGTAAGTCAATTAGAATCTGTTGATATTAAAATTTCAGATGAAGATAAGTGCATCAGTTTGTTGTGTTCTCTACCAGATTCGTGGGATAGTCTGGTTATTGCAATAGGTAGCAATGCAATTGCCTTGCAGTTTGATGAAATATTCTCATCCTTGCTGACGGAGGAGAATAAGTCATCAAGTGGGAGATCTAAATCTCTAGGAAAACCTATAAAGGTGGTGTGCTGGAAATGCGGAAAGGAAGGGCACTACAAAAGGGACTGTAAATATAAAACTCCTGATAGAGGAAAGGGATCTAATGATACTCCTTCTACAGAGGCGAAAACCACCTCAGATGAAGGTGGGGATGTGTACTTGGCTTCTTCAAGTACACATGTAGATCATGAGGATGGTTGACTGACTCAGGTGCATCCTTTCACTTCACTCCCCATAGAGAGTGGTTTTGCGAGTATGAGAAATACGATGGTGGTGATGTCTTCTTAGGGGATGATAGGAAGGCTAGAATCATTGGTCGCGAAAAAGTAAAGTTGAAGTTGCAAGGTGGAAGGTTTAGAACACTTCCAGGTGTTGTACATATTCCTGCATTGGCCAGAAATCTGATTTCTGTAAGTAAGCTGGATAATGCAGGTGTAATAACAGTGTTTGAGAAGGATACCTACAAAATGGTTCGGGGAGCACTAGTATTGATGCGTCAAGTTCAAATTGGAACTCTATACAAGCTGCAAGGTAGCACTGTTATTGATGGGTGCAACAGTTCTATGGTTCTTGAAAGTGGAGCAAAAAATTTAGTGGTCTCTGGAGAGAAGACCATGTTGTGGCATCAAAGGCTTGGACATATTGGAGAGAAGGGCCTTCGAATACTTCATGGTAAACGTATGGTAGAAGGTATGAGTAATAGCTCTCTGGATTTTGATTTCTATGAAAATTATATATATGGAAAGCAGAATCAGGTGAGTTTCCCCTTTGGTAGTAAGAGGGCGAAACATATATTAGAACTTATGCACAACGATGTGTTTGGACCTGTGAAGGTTCCATCATTGGGTAAGTCTGTGTACTATGTATCATTTATAGATGAATTCTCAAGGAATACATGGATATATTTCCTTAAGATGAAATCTGAAGCCTTTGACAGGTTTAAAGAATTTAAGGCTCTCATGGAAAATCAGACAGAGAAGAAGATAAAGGTGCTGAGGACAGATAATGGTGGAGAGTTTTGCAGCAAGGGATTTGAAGAATTTTGTAAGAAGTGTGGTATATCACGATAAAAGACTACTCCATATACACCTCAGCAAAATGGAGTTGCAGAAAGAATGAATAAGACGTTGATGGAAAGGGAAAAAATCATGCTCAGTGGTGTCAGGTTAGGATAAGAATTCTGGGCAGAGGCGGTGGATACTGTATGTTACCTGGTCAACAGGTCACCTTCATTAGCGTTGGAGGATAAGACTCCACAAGAGGTATGGACTGGTAAGAAACCCTCTCTTTCACATCTGAGGGTATTTGGATGTGATGCATATGTACATGTTCCAAGAAGAAACGAACCAAGTTGGATAGTAAATCTGAAAAGTGCATCTTTATTGGGTATAAAGATGGTTTAAAGGGTTATAAGCTTTGGAACCCAGTCATATGGAAGGTTGTGTACAACCGAGATGTGGTATTCAGAGAGGTAAAAGATGTTATTAAACATGAAGTCCAACCAATAGAACCTAAGCAGATATAATTTGAGCTTAAGGAGGAAGAATCAGATTCTACAGCAGAGGAGGAATCAGAAGATGAAGAGCCACAAACTCTGGGTGTGAGAAGATCATTTCGAGAAAGAAGGTAGCCAGAAAGATATAGTCCATCTACTTTCTGTTCAAATTTTGGTTTATCTATTACTGACAATGATCCCAGAACTGTGAAGGAAGCAGTAGACTCAGAGGATGGCAAACTTTGGAAAGAGGCCATGGTTGATGAAATGACATCTTTGCACAAAAATGAGGCTTGGGATCTGGTGGAGTTGCCAGTTAGAAGGAAACCCGTTGGTAGTAAATGGGTGTTCAAGAAGAAGACAAATGCAGAAGGAAAGGTGGAGAAATACAAAGCTCTGTTGGTAGCAAAAGGTTATTTCTAGGTGCCGGGAATTGATTTTGGTGATATTTTTTCTCCTGTTGCCAAGGTAACTTCTATTAGGTTACTTTTATCTATTGCTGCTGCTTTTGATTTTGAGGTAGAACAGATGGATGTGAAGACAACATTTCTTCACGGGGATTTGGAAGAGGAAAAATACATGAAGCAACCTGAAGGCTTTGCGGTGAAGTTTAAGAAAGAACTCATGTGCAAGTTAAAGAAGTCTCTGTATGGGTTAAAACAGTCACCAAGGATGTGGTATCAGAAATTTGATACATTTATATGGGGACTTGGCTTCACTAGAAGCAAAGCAGGTCACTGTGTGTATTTTAAATTAATTGGTGACCATGTTATTTATCTAGTCTTGTATGTGGATGATATGTTGCTGGTTGGAAATGACATATAAATTATCCATGATTTGAAGACCCAACTGTCCTCCAAATTCGACATGAAAGATCTTGGTGCTGCAAACTATATTTTGGGCATGGAAATTAAAAGAGATTGGGCAAAGAGGAAGCTCTGGTTAAACCAGAGGAAGTATGTTGAAACAACACTGCAAAGGTTTAATATGCATGATAGTAAACCGATGAAGGTTCCTATTCCTGTAGGTGTGAGGTTATCTGCTGAACAATGTCCCAAGACACAAGAAGAGGAAGAGGACATGTCCCGTGTTCATATGAAAGTGCAGTCGGTAGCTTGATGTATGCAATGGTCTGTACTAGACCAGACATTGCACATGCAGTGGGAGTATTGAGCAGGTTTATGTCAAAACCAGGGAAGGAGGACTGGACAACAGTGAAGCGTGTTTTCAGGTATTTGCGTGGCACTAGTGATTATGGTTTGTGCTACCAAGGAAGACCAGGATTGGACAGAGTGTTGGATATTCGTGGCTTTGTTTATGCAGACTAGGCTGGAGATCTGGACTAGAGAAGATCTACAAGTGGGTATGTGTTTAACCTATTTGGAGGTGCAGTCAGTTGGATGAGTAAGAAACAATTTGTAGT
>APFE031591946.1:22335-36769 GCA_000404065.3 Pinus taeda
TTATTGTTAAATAAGTTATGATTTTTAGGCACTTGGTATTGATAAGAAATGGTATTGGCCACTTGTATTATATGAAATCCTATTAACAAGTTCATAATATCTTTTTTTTTGTAAGTCAGAGAATTATATTAAAAAAGGATAAAATATTTACATTGAGTCTGTAAAGGCAGACAGTAACCGAAATAACACCTTATAGCCTTGCAGAACAGAGGCGTAGGAGGCGAACTGCCATGAAACAAAAAGCCCATATGCAAGTAGGATAGAAAGCTGGAAAGCTCACCACGGAGGGCGGCAGAGTTAAGACCACAGGTTTATCATTGATAGTTGAAAAAAAGGCAGTATAATCTGAAGCCAATACAAGGCCGAGACAAAAAGCCCAAAATCGGAATATAGACGCGAGGACGATTATGCACCTGATAACTACCATAGACCAGAAAATGACATAAGACACAAGAGGACATAGACCCAACCAGAGGAGAGCCGAAGACGCCAAAACTGAGCCAAGCAAGCCCGGGGTCTAAGGGAAGCCCTCTGGATGCGGGAAACCACCCAGCCTGCTGGTGATGCCCAGACCCACATCGAGGAAATGCCTATCCATTTTGTCTTGCAGATCCTGCATGGAATGGAAGTTCTGGGCTTCCTTCATCTTCTGTTCCTACACCACAGGGTCCGGGCTGATAGTTTGCCTGAGCAACCTGATGAGCAAGGTGAGCTTCTTGTTAACAATCTCCACCCCTTCCTGGATGGCCGAGATTCTGCGATCCATATACTCCGGGCTGGCGGAAGTATTACGAGGATGCCCGTTCGGGGGAGGTTGCTCCTTCTCAGTGTTCTACTTGTCAGCATCCTTCATGTCCAGGGCTTTCACCAGGAGAGTTTTCATCCTCCAACTTTCCGCCTTGGTACGCATGAACTGGGTTGTTCGTTTCGCTGGGGTTCCTGGGTCACAGATCCAATCGACCTCACCTGCAACCTTTCCCTCCTGCTTGGTTTCTTCTTCTTGCTTGACTTTAGCCTCTAACTCAGCGATTTCCGTTTGCTTCTTGTAGAGGCTCTAGTGACATACATGTTCTGCGCATTGCGCAGATCCTGGGTAGCCCCCGCACATCTACAACTCGATGCCTCCATACTGAACTTATGCGCCCTGTAACTGCACTGCTTTTCTTGAATTTGCTTGCTACTGATGCTGGCTGAGCTAAGGGTAGAGGTAGTGAAATCCTCGAACAATCTCCCTGTTAAATAGATTGGAGCCTTGGTATGCTCCCGAGAATGGCTTTCCATAGGGGCGAGAGACGTGGTACTAATGCAATTAATATTGAGGGTGTTCACATGATTCTTGTAATCTTTTCCTGTAGGCACAAGAGAATTCCTGAGTGCCTTTCTTCCGATCTCGGAGTGCTTGTCCTTTCTTCTCAAATGGTTCTTATGGATAACCTTGTGGCATGATCTTTGTTGATGGTTCCCATACTTGGATCTGCTCCGTACTGAACGCTGCCGCTTCTTCTGTCCAATCCTCCCGTAGGTGTGATGGGGTGCCTGTTTATTGCTCCCGTTTTCTGTTTGACGGAGCCGATGAAGAGGACCGTTACCGGTTAGGCTCGGTCGTTGGTGTTCACGTCGTGTTGTGCTAGCTGTGTACATCGGGCTTTCAGATTTGGATAGTTCACCTCCTCCCAACAGCTATCCCATCCGCTTCCCTGACTGTCTACTCCACAGCTCGCCAGGTAATCCGCCACCTTGTTTGCTCGACGTCGGATCGCCTAGAAAACAAGACCGTGCATGCAGCCCAAGAGTTCAGCAATGCTCTCTGTGACTTTGGCTAATCTCCAGTGTTTGATGGCTTTGTTAGCTCTGATTCCTCTTTGTAATTTTTGCACAGTGGCAATGACCAGAGAGGAGTCCCCTTCCACAATTAGATTGTGGAGATTTCAGGATTTTGCGATTCTGAGGCCATGTTCCAGGGCCGCAAACTCCATTTCGTTGTTGGTGCTTTCTCCAAGCACTCTGTAATATATATGCAGAATGTCTCCCTTATGATTACGTATAACTCCTCCAGTTCCAGCCAAGCCAGGGTTGTCGCGCGAAGCCCCATCAAAATTCAATTTAAGCCCTCCAACCGGTGGGCATTGCTAGGACTCGCGTAAGTGGGTTGAGGGGTGCTGTGTTGCGGAACAAAGTGATAACCACATCCCTCCAGACGGAAGCTTTTTAAAATTCGTAAGTCCAGAGCTGTAGGTTTTTCATTGCTGTTCGTTCTGCATTTAGTTTGAATTAATTTCTAGATGTTGGTTATGATGCTGTCTTTTGAGAAATTGATGTTCTTGTACTCGTCTTGGAAAATCCTTCGGTTACGCTCCTTCCATATAGACCAAAGTAGAAATCCTTGGGGCGATTTCTAGATGTTGTTGACTCTTTGTGTGCCTGAAAAATCCGTTCTCCAATTCAGAATAGTACTGTGAATTGAGTCTAATTGCCGGTCCGAGCTGTTGAGGATCCCTTCCATCCAGCACCACAATTGCATTGCCCATTCGCAGGTGTTGAAAAGATGGTTCAAAGATTCTGGTTCTTCAAGGCACATGGGGCACCAAGAAGGTCCCACAATGCCTTTCTTGCGAAGATTGTCCCAAGTTAGGGTTTTATTTCTCATTAAGAGCCAAAGGAAAGTTCTGATCTTGGGCCATAGAAGATTATCCCAAACTTTGCTGCTCCAGGGCAGGATCTCTCCCTGTTCGTTCTTTTCTAAAATATTCCTGGCTTCTTTTAGTGAGAAATTTCCATTTCCTTTGAGACCCCATCTGAGTTTGTCGTCCTCTTCCGTTTTCCTGATCTTTCTTTTTAGGATGCCTTCATTGAAAATTTGAGCTGTGTGATTATTGTCCTCTGTGTTCTCACTGTTGAAGTTAATCCAATCCCTCCAATTGTCGTCAATGCTGTGCTGTTGCCAGTATTGGTTAACAGTGTATTTGCCTTGAGCCTGATATGCTTGCTTTATATTTAGAAATTCAGGAGAGTCGAGTTTGGGTAACTGTTGCCAGGCATCCTCCCAGAACAGTGCCAACCTGCCGTTACAAATTTCCCAAAAGCTATTATCCTCGACGAGATTTTTATTCCACTTGGCATGATTCCATATAGGTGAGCCGTCCGGGGTTTCCTGCAGTCTAATGAGGTCCTCAGTGTCACAATTCAGGACATAATTTTCCTTCCAGTGCTTGGCCCAAGGTAGGGTAAGGTTTTCAATCCATCTCCACCATAATTTGGCTCCACAAGTACGGTTGATAACCTCTGGATCAACGAGATTCAGCCCTCCCCTAGATTTTGACATGCACAGCTTGTTCCACGCAACAAGAGCTCACTTTTTCTTCTCACCATTTCCGCTCCAAAGGAAAGATCGCTCGATACTTCTTATTTGTTACAGAATCCCTTTGGGAGCAGGGAGCAAAGAGAGGAGATAATGAGGAATGGCTTGAAGGACGGCTTTGGTTAAGACTAAACGGCCGGCTAGATTTAGAGCTCTGAAAGTCCAGTGAGAACATTTCTTTTTTAGGTTGGCGAGGATTTTCTCCCAATGCTCTTTCTTCCAGGGTTTGAGAGTCAGAGGAGCCCCTAAGTACTTCGAAGGTAGGGAACTGATCCTGAAACCTAAAAGCTGGGTTAGGTGAGATTGGAAAGCTGGGTGGGTATTGAAAAAGAAGATATTTGATTTAGAGAAATTTATTTCCATACCTGAGGCTTGGCTGAAAAGGTCAAGGATTTCCCTATAAGCAACCGCCTCCTTCACTGTGGGAGTTCCATGTAACATAGTGTCGTCTACAAACTGTTGGTGCGTGGTGACCCGAAGTGATCTTATAGGCTTAAGACCTTGTATTTTACCTTCCGCTTTCTTCTTAGCTATGGTTCGACTGAGGCCTTCCATAAGGATAATGAAGAGAAAAGGTGATAAGGGATCCCCTTGCCTGATTGCTCTGGAGGGGGCGAAGGGATCAGAGGGAGCTCCGTTGACAAGGACATAATACCTTGGAGATCTGAATAGAGCCATGACCCACTTAATCCAGGTACTGCAAAAGCCAAACGCTTTTAGAACTACCTCGAGGTATCTCCAGCTGACTTTGTCGTAGGCCTTTGACAGGTCCAGTTGCATAAGCATACCTGCTACTTTCCTTGAATGCAAGGAATGGATCATCTCCTGAGCTAAAAGGGTGTTGTCGAAAATTTGTCTGCCCTCCACATATCCCGATTGCTCTTCAGAGATGATACCCGAGAGAATCGTTTTCAATCTGCTGGCTATTACTTTTGATATAATCTTTTATATGACGTTACATAAGGCAATAGGTCTGAATTTGTCAGGGGTTTTGGCTTCTTCAGTTTTAGGTATGAGAGCAAGAAAAGTAGAGTTGAGGGATTTGAGAATAGTTCCGGATCGTCTGGAATCTTCCACTCCCTCCCATACATCTTGTTTAACAGTACTCCAGCAAGCTTTGTAGAAATTAATAGTGAACCCATCTGGCCCAGGAGCTTTATCATTGGGCATGCTTCTGATAGCTTCCTCTGTTTCCTCCATGGAGATCTTCCTGCATAGGGCCCAGTTTTGGTCAGCAGTTATGATTTTCGGGATGGCTTCTGTCAGATCCTTGATAGCTTTATCCCTGTTTACGTGAGGTTCCTGAGCAATCGACTTGAAGTGATCTGAGAGCAGAGCAGATATTTCATTGTGATTTTTTAGGATTTCCCCTGTATCAATTTTCAGTTCTAGAATTCTATTACTGCTTCTACGGTCTAGCGCCGATCTGTGGAAGAATTTGGTGTTCATCTCCCCTTCTTTTAGCCACTGAATTCTTGATTTCTGTTTCCATAAGGTTTCTTCTTGAGCGTAGCGATTGTGCCATTGCTGCGAGAGAATTTTTTCCTGCTCCAAAGCTTCCGCACTAAGGTTTCCTTCTGTTCCTTCTTTGTGGATCTGCTCCAACTTATTCTTGAGAATTATCTTCTCCTCGAAGATATTACCGAAGACAGTCTTGTTCCATTCTTTTATTTGCTGTTTAGTCATTTTGAGCTTCTTTTGGAGATTGAACATTTTGGATCCACTGCACTCCAAAGGTTCCGACCACCATTTCTTTGCCATCTCCTGGAAGTTGGGGTGGTCCAACCAGAACTTTTCAAACCGGAAAGGTCTATTCCTGGGGGTGCTGGAAACTTCCACAATGAGCGAGATTGGCCAATGATCTGATCCCCCGCTGGGAAGGATGTCTGATTCAATTGTGGTGCCGTCCATTATGATGCTTTCTGAGATTAAGAATCTGTCCAGGCGGGAGGCTATGAGCTTATCACCTCCCCTTCGATTGTTCCAAGTGAAGGAGCCAGATTTGGGGAAAAAATCCACGAGTTTGGCCGTCTCAATGAAGGTGGCGAAGGCTTCCTCATCTCTGCTTAGTTTTCTGAGACCTCCTTTTTTTTCCAACAGGGTAGTAATCATATTGAAATCACCCCCCAAAATGCACTTTGAACTTGGATATCTTCTGATTGTTTTATGTAGGGTGTCTAAAAAGGATAGCTTATCTTCTAATTTCTGAGGACTATAAACATTTATACAGAGGAAGGAGTTAGAGTTACCTATGGGTTGAAATATGGTCGCCATGAAGTGCTTGTTGGCTTCAGCCGAAAGCATCTGGATATTCCTTGCATCCCATATAGTGGCAAGGCCTCCTTCTCTGCCTTGACTTTCAATCTCTAGGATTTCCATGTGGCCTCCCAATTTTCTGCATAAAGTGGTGATGTTGGAGCTGCTGCATTTTGTTTCTTGTAAAGACATGATTTCTGGTTTGTGACATTGAATCTTCCTCTTTAAAATCGTGTGTTTTGCCTGGCTGTTGAGCCCTCTGGCATTCCACGAGATTATCTTCATATAAAAACTGATTTTCAATGGAAGAAATTGAAGGCTGTGAGTGCCTTCATTTTCCCTCAATTTAACATGATCATGCCTAGCTCTTGTAGTGCTTCCCCACTTGTTTTTCAAACTCTTCTTTTATTTTTTTTGGAGCTGGATGTTTTCCATAGGGGGCTTTTCGAGTGAGAACTGTTACCTTTTGCCACACCTAGCTTCCTTTTCTGCCTGTCCATTAGAGCTTTTTGCCTTGCTATGAAGAGGTCATTAACTATTCTGAGCTCTTCCTCCGACGCATTTTCTATCCCATTGGATTTCCAGTTTTCGGCCATTGCTGGGAGGTTTAGACCTTCTCTTGCTAGCGCGTTCTCCCATTCTTGATCTTCACTGCCAGCATCACTGGTTAACATGTTCGTATCTTCCCCCGTATCCTCTGTTCTTTCCTGCATTTGAACCTCATCAGTGAAGTTCTCAGCCTGCAAGTCCTTCTCTGTGGGGGTGTCTTTTCCTTGAAACTCTGCTCCTGAGGTTGGAGCTTTGTGCTTTTCTTCTGAATCAGTTTCTGGGTCTAGGAGCATGAACAGGTTGTTATGGATATTTCTTATCACGTTTCCTCTGATATTCTTTCATCTATTTGCTCTATGTTTGGATTTGGGTTTGAGGAAGACTTCCGTATCTTTGTGGGCTTGAACTGAAACGGTTTCTTGCTCCTTCTTTAGCTTTGTGCAATCCCGTAACAGATGCCCATGTTCATGGCATTTTCAGCAGCGAAAGGGAATCTGCTCATAGTCAATATCCTGGAAGTATTCCTCGTCCCTGTATTCCAACCAAAGTCCTTCGTGAAGAGCTCTGGAGACATCCATTTCAACGCAAATCCTGGCATAAGAAGTATATCTTTTCTGGAGAGTTGCTTCAGAGGCTTTGACGAAAGTACCTAGTTTGTCACCAATTTGTTTCAGAGCCGTCAGACCCCAATAGTCTATTGGAAGAGAAAAGAGACGTATCCAGACTGGGACTTGGGTGAAGGATTCCTTCTCCAGGGTGAAATTCGGCTTCCAGGGTCTCATGTACAATCCTGCTGAAGCCATAAAATACGGGCCACCTTCAAATATGCGATCCTTGTCTTCTAGGTTGGAGAAGACCACAGTGAAGAATCCTTTGGCTCCTAGGTGAAGTTGAACATCTCCTCGAGGTTTCCAGTGCAGTTTTATCCACTGACACAAAGATTTTTCCAATGGCCAGATACCCATGAACTTGCAGATGATGGCGCGTTCCGCCATGTACTCCCTGTAAGCTTGGATTTCTGGGTCCGTGATGACTACCCGTAAGCTTTTGGTCTATTTTGGTTTGCAGGCCCCATTGCTTGGAGATATAATGTTGGGGTTTGAACTGGGTTCCCCCTCCTTATCCAGCTTGCCTTGTTTGTTTCCTGTTTGCTTCCTTTGATTCCTTCCTTTGAATGAGTATTTGATGGTGCTTGAGTGACTTATGGGTTATTTTCTATATTCTTGTATTGTATATGGCTTTAGTCCTTGGCATATTATGAATTTTAAAGATTTCATATTAATTGTCATTAAATACAAGGAATGTCAATTACTAAAAGTCATATTATAGCTCTTTTATGGATATAGAATGGAAGTTTTTTTTTCCTGGGCATATTTAGAGGAAAAACAATAACAATTATATAACTTGTTTGTTTACATTATGAAGAAAAATACTGATTCCTTCCTTTGATTCCTTCCTTTGAATCCTTCCTTGAAGAAGGGGAGGCTTCTGCAAGGAGAGAAGGGGAGGCTAGTGGTGCCCCCTGTGGGGTATGCAAGTTCTTACGGAGGAAATGCAGGGGTGGGTGTGTGTTTGCACCCCATTTTAGTGCTGACCACACAGGAGCTACCCATTTCGAAATGGTACACAGAATATTTGGGGCCGCCAATTTGACAAAGCTTCTCCCAAATATTCCGCAGGAGAGGCGTCAAGAGGCGATGCAGAGTATCTGGTTTGAAGCCGAAGCAAGGATCATTGATCCTACCAATGGATGCACGTTAACAGTAAAAGCAATGGAGCGGCAGCCGCAGCAGGAGGTGAGTTGCAATTAAATAGGTTGTAAATTCGATTTCAATTTTCAGTAGGTTTTCTTTTACTTTTTACTTTTGAAACTTAGGTTTTCAATCTTGGTTGGTTTGTTGGTGCAGGCAGATGAGCTGAGGTTTGTAAATTCTGGAGGCCGTTGTTATCCGCCGCAACAAATGGAAATGGAAATGTTTCAGCGTGCAGTCTATGCATCTGGGTTGGTGGGCAGTTCATCCAACAATAATAAGAATTTGTTGGACAATTCATCTGGTGACGCAGGTGAAATGCTGCAGCAGCAGTCCATTTATGATATGGTTCCATCAAATCCCTCTCATTTTCCACATGTAGGTTAAAAGGATGAGCGAAGAATATTCTTCACTGTTGATGGAGGATAAAATTAGTGGAGTTTTCGCAGCTAATACCTGTAGATGTTTCATGAATTTTCCTATCCGCATATAATACTGTTTATGTTGTTGTGCATCACAATTTTATTGTTTAAATTAAATTTTAATAATTCTACGGCCATATCGTTTAATTTGCCTCTCGCTTCTCCACGGCAATTTTATTGTTTAAAGTTTGACAGTGCACTTTCAGTGTGCGTGATATTTGAGTACGGTTATTTAGTTAGGTTATTTTTGTGGCATCAGATGAGGTTAGCGTATTTCAAAAATTTATTGATATTCTGTCCATGGTAAAAATCCCTTTCAACTATATGTTCGATTTCGATGTTCTAGCTTTGATTTTTTTTATTTTCTATTATCGATAGTGGATATTAAATATATATCGCTAATTGATTTTTAAATATATAAGATAAGTGGTAGAATTTTGAAGAAAGTAACACTGTTTTTTAGATTAATGGTTTGTTAATATCATTATAGAACTCTAACCTGAGTTGAGTTTAGACTAGAGGGATCAATTTTTTTTTACTTTCAAAGTTTTTTAAATTGCAAAATATAATATGTTGTTTTTCTTAGTTTAAATTGTATTTTTGAATGTTAATTTAATATTTTTTTTAGAGTTAACACAGATATTCAAATAGTTTATTTAAATTCTATTGTTGAAATGACTGTAAGCATTTAAAAAATTGCAAAATATAATATGTTGTTTTTCTTTGTTTAAATTGTATTTTTGAATGTTAATTTAATTTTTTTTTTATTTAACACAGATATTCAAATAGTTTATTTAAATTCTATTGTTGAAATGAGTGTAAACATTTAAATGTTAAGTGGTTGAAATAATAAAAATAATAAAATTCAATTTTTCATATGTTTATTTTGTTATTTTTTAATAGCTTTTGATACAAAACCATCTTTATGGTCAAGACCATCCTTATCAATACCACATGCACAAATACAATAATATATTTCAAACCCAAAATATTTTATAACAATACAAAATTCTTAACCATCAATATTGATGACCACTTTAATGTAGATATTATTAACTTGTAAAAAATAGTGTTTGTTACAATATCATGGGCCAATACCATGTATTATCACTACCATATGCTCAAAACACATTACTTATTTCATAACCAAAATAATATTCTTAACCATGGATATTCACTTCCATTTTACAATGGATGTCTAGTTAACTCCCAAATATGCTTTGATATAATACAATGGGTTATCAATACCACATGACCAAAAACATAATTCATTTCACAATCAAAATATTTTATAATACTATGAAAATATTCTTAACCATGGATATTATTAAGTTGTAAATAGGTTATGCTACAATACCATGGCTTATCAATACCACATCCCCAAAAAACATAACTTATTTCACAATCAAATTATTTTATAGCAATTGTTAGTGGTGATATGTCCAACATTTCACATGTTGCCTCCATCCATCATCACTCTTCATAGAGAGTCATATGGCTCTCTATGATCCATAATCACCATCTCAAAAGTGGACACATCCAACATTACACATAGTTAGTCAAAGTCCATAAATGTCTAACAATATTATTATTTAATAACAATATGACAATATTCTTAACCATAGATATTGAAACCCACTTTTTCCATGGATATTTGTTACAATAGCATGGATTATCAATACCACATGGCCAAATCTCATAACTTATTTCACAATCAAAATATTTTATAGTAATATGACTAGATTCTTTACCATGGATATTATTAACTTGTAATGAGGTTTTCTTACAATACCATGGACAATAGCATGGGTTATCAATACCACATGCCCAAAAACCATAACTTATTTGACAATAAAAATACTTTAATTCAATTTTATTTTATAATTTTATTTTAACTCAATTAAAAGGAAAATGTTATAATTACTTTTTAGATATATCTAATATAGTCATAGAAATAAATTAACGATTTAAAGAGATAAAAATTAGAAACTTTATTTAAAAGATTGAATTATATAATATAATTATATAATTTAAAAACAAGTGTGATCCATACTAAGGATCTAATTGATGAGAGCAAGCAAAGTGACTAACGATAATAGAGGAAAGAGAGTGCATGGTTTTTCTAAGTATTTCATTATTTTATTTTAGTTGTTATAATTGATCCAAAACATAGGCTCAATATTTTACAACCAATTAAGTTTTTTTTTTAATTTAGATATTTTCATAAAAAAAAAATACAATGGGATCAAATTTAAGATATAGGGGGCCCTGTGTGAGTGAGAGAGAGATGGAGGAAAGAAAAAATACATAAAGAGATAGAGGTGGAGAGAAAGAGGGACTCACAAGGAGAGATGGGGATAGAATATTGAGGGAGAGAGGAGAGGGGGGGAAGACAAAGAAGAGGAGAGGGGAAAGGTAGGGAGAGAAAGAGAAGAGAGAGAGGGAGGCACAAAGATGAGGGGGGAAGAGAAATTAGAAAGAGGGAGATAGGGAAACATTTTGAGAGAGAGAGAGAGATGGGGAGAGGGGGGTGGTCATTGGAGCAGATAGAGGGAGGTGGGAGAGAAAGCTAGAGAAATGAAGGAAGAGAGAGAAGACTCAAGAGAGAGGATGGAGAGTTAGAGTTGGAGAGGGAGAGAGAGGGGGGAAGAAGAAATAGATGGAGGGATAAATATGGAGAGAGAGAGAGAGGTAGTGACAAGGGAGTAATTGAGAGAGAGTGAGAGAGGATGTTGGAGCTCGACGGATCATATTTGATTCTATTGGGAGAGCAAACAATAGCCATACTCACTTCTTGGATTTATGGAAAGGTCTCCAAATTATGTTGGAATACAAAATCACTAATATAAATATTTGAGGGGCCTCATTGTTGGTTATCCCTAAATTTACAATGGCTAAATCAACCATGTCTAAGGAACCACCGTCAACTAGTCAAAGAATTTTCTCCCTTTCTTCAAATTTTAATGGGTTAATTTTTTCTGGTTCTTCCCCATTTGAACTCTCATGCACACACAATAGCAAAAAAGGGGTCTTTGATGGCCCAAGGAGAAAGTGATTTGAATCAAAGGACATGCGTCATCCCAACACCATAATATGTTACACTTTAACAATATTTTTCTCAACACCATAATATGTTACACTTTAACAATATTTTTCTCAAACATGCTCGTCTAAGGGAGCTAGAGGCTTCTCGCAAGGTGGGCCATAGAGATCTCACTCTAAAAAATTCTTCTCTCTAATTTTGGCATCCAAAATGAAACAAGTATTTAATGGGAAGGTACACGTGGACACATCCCAAAGCAATCCATTACAAACCATGTCATTTCCACTTAATGGAACATTTATCATATTATATCTAATTTTGGTGTAAAATAGAGGACATGTCTAATTCCTTGGATAATTTTTTGGATAAAAATTAATTCACCTGCCACAAAATGTCCCATTAACTTAAAAATCTAGTTGTTGTCTCTAAAATGAGGATCGTAGTCTTATCATTGTAGGTTGGATCATGTGAGGTTTTAACGAGTATTGATTTAATAATGTCTCAATCAAGGTCTCCGTGATCTAGTTTTTGAGTCTTTTGATCGTTGCATTTCTAGTTCCTTCCCTCTTTTCACGATGGCAAACTATCATGATATTGTGGAACTCACAAAATTAATCGAGTGAATGGTTAATGGTGCATAGGTGCTACTAGCTTCAATAAAGAAGCTCGAGGATATGGTGAAATGGAAGCAAAGTTCATTTGAGTTATTCATGGAAGCTAAAATTATATGGATGACTTGAAGGAGGAAATTTTCCTTCTCTCTCATCACTTGGCTGCATTGGAGGTTTCTTCCTGTGTGATAGATAGAAAATCAAATGGAACACATGCTTCGGTAACTTCTATTGCTTTTGGCCAAAGAGCTCATCACCCTTGTGGTCGTGATGATGGAGATTACATTTTTGGGTGATTTCTCTAGGTTTTCATACCTATCTCATTTTTAGCAACTAGTACTATCTTCTCTCCATATTATATAACATGAATGTTTGTAAGTGTATCTTGCTGCTCTCTTTGTGCTCGAGAATCTATAGTTGTAGAATTTTTTGTAGTGTCTAGTGCAACCCTACTCAAATTAGTAAACTCTGAGTTTACTTTGACATAGATGCATATGCTATAACTAAGTTCAACTTTAATGGTGTTGGGCCCTCTCCCACATTTTTCTTATAATATAAATATATACATATTCATTCCTTAAAAAAGAGGTTAAAAATTATCAAAATTAAAATTTCACCTCAACCCCTCCAACATTAGCTTAGAAATATCATAGGTAGCTCTACCAAGAGGCTACACACCTGGTTCAAGCTTGATACACAGGTTAAATATTTTCTTTTGTGGTATCGCATTAGGTAGAGAATCATCAATTTATCTACAAATTCATCCAACACATTAAAAAGTGTTGGTAGAATATGTGTCCCCACTTCATCCTTATCTACTTCTCCAATAACTAATACAAAATGTTGAGACTTTAGGTGCCTCACTGCCTCCTCATACTCAATGCACATACAATTCAAAACTTTCTATGTAGCTTCCTTATTGTCATATGCACAACACAATGCTTCCATCCACCGAGTATCACTAACTTGTCCACAAATAGTATGAGAATTGAGTTCATTCTCCATACCCAATAATGATTTCATATTCATCTAATTTCAATACTATAAAGTCTTCATGGTATTTCCACTTAGACAATTAAATGAGAATTTTGGATGCTCATTTGTTTCCTTATCCTTAGAATTCATAAACTTTATTAGAGCACCACATGATCCAAATCTAAGTATGTGTACAATTTCCTAATCCTTGAAGAATTTTTGTGAGGCACTAGAATCCACCAACGCCTATATTATCCTTTCATTAATAATTAGATAAACATATGAAAGTTAATTGTGATTTTTCCCTTGATTGAAAGCCAGGGAACCTAAATATTTCTCCAAGAAGATATTGTACCTTCCATATTACATAGAAGCCGTATATGCACAACTTGTTAAAGTAAATGGATTTCAACAAAAGGTAACAATTTTTTTACCTCTACCTAAATTGACCTACCAATTAGTATCATGCAATGTCATATTCAAAATGTGAATGGGGTAACACTTTGATCCAACTACACCTGAACCCAAGGCATTCTAAAGTTTTTCATATATGATTATTTTCTACATATTAACTTTGTTGAAATTCACTCTAAGGTTTGGTTAATAGTAATACTTAATCCTTAAACTAAATCACAAATAAGAGAGAGCCCTTAAATTTTAAAAATACCAAAAAATACACATCATAAATAGCACAACGATATAATAAAGAACCCTAAAGTTAGGGTAACATCATCAAATATGGAGGAAATCACTCCACAATCTATGCTTTTTGTAGGAGTGAATATTTACATATCCAATGCAATTATACTCACATGCATTCCTAAAGTTTCATGTCAACTACACCTTACTATTATACCATTTCCTCCTAACTATCTAGTGGGCCTATTTAGTTCTTATTAACTTGATAGTGTGCATGTTCCAAAATTATGCATGTTTCATGAGAAAGAGAGAGAATGTGTATGTTTGGTGGTGTGATAGAGAGAGGGAATAAGAAATATACACATATATACACACACACACACATATATATACTATTAGATAACAAACCAAGATCCATCTTAACCCTAGTTCTAAAGCATTGAGAGGTATAAAATCTCTTGAGGTGTAATCCTTTTCCCAAGTTTCTCACTCAAAAGATAGGTTTGCATATAGAGAGATTGGATCCCTCATGGCACTTGATGGATCTAGGGTTACGATGGATGTAAGCTTGTATAGAGTCATTGCATGTTCTAATATTTGTAGCAAATAATGCATTAAAAGAAACATTACTTAGAACAAATAATTTAGGAATTGCAAGCTATATACTAGGGTATTAATTTTGTTTGAATATTAAAACTTTATGGAAAAATTATATAGATATCAATTATTTTTCAATTTTATTCTAACATCGAAGATATTATTAAGAAAAACATAGTCATTAATATATTTAATGAAAGTTTCATATTTTATATACAACCATTAACATAATT
>APFE031591946.1:42173-74370 GCA_000404065.3 Pinus taeda
ATCTCGCAGATCTCCCACTGAACAGGGTCTACCACAGGCTCGAGCGAAACCCCTCAGCAACAAAGGCGTCCCCTTGAACCCAAAACAACTCTGATACCAAATGTAGGTTTCAACCCCATACAGAAATTACCTGCATACGAATTCTAAATCACAGGAAAAATAAAAATGCGAGAGCATAACACATAAAACACATATACACAGAGATTTCCCACTGGATCCCAAAACCGGGACTACCAGCTTGATTTTTCATTATGTTCCTTTCAATGTTACAATACATATTTATACATGCCGAAGCATCCAATACCATGGACCGAAAACCATCGCGTCCAAAACCATTGATCGAAAACCATCGCGTCCAAAAAACATGTGCGAAAATCATGCACGAAACCATAGGTGGGTCCGCCCAACCTAACATAGGGTCCAAAACTGAAATTTTCCGGGGCGCTGCCCCGGACCCCATAAAGTGGGGTTATGGGTACCCCACAAACCCCCTGTTGACTATGTGGAAAGAATATAACACAACCCAACACACTTTACCTTGAAAAAGATGCATATGATGTAATTGGGATCAACTGTGAGGGATTTGGGCCCTCTCTTGCTTTTTTTTATAATATAAATATATACATATATGTTCCTTTTAAAAAACAAGTTAAAAATGACAAAAATTAAAATTTTACCTCACCTCCTCCAACTATAGCTTAGAAATATCATAGGGAGCCCTAGCAAGAGGTTACATACTTGGTTCAAGCTTGATACAAAGGTTAAATACTTTCTTGGGTGATAACACATTAGGTAGAGAATCATCAATTTATCTAAAAAATCATCCAACACATTAGAAATTGTTGGTAGAATAGGTGTCGCCACTTCATCCTTATCTACTTCTCCAATAACTAATACAAAATGTTGAGACATTAGGTGCCTCACTACCTTCTCATACTCAATGCAGATACAATTCAAAACTTTATATCTAGGTTCCTTATTGTCATATGCACAATACAATTCTTCCATCCACCAAGTATTACTAACTTGTCCTATTAATTTAATTTCAATAGTTTAAATTTTTCATGGTACTTCCACTTATACAAGTGAATGTGAATTTTGGATGCTCATTTGCTTTCTCATCCTTAGAATTTATAAACTTTATTAGAGCACCATATGATCCAATCTATGTCTATGTTCAATTTCGTACTCCTTGAAGAATTCTTGTGAGGCACTAGAACCATCAACACCTATACAATCCTTCCATTAATGATTAGATCCACATATAAAAGTTAATTGTGGTGTTTCCCTTGATTTCTCATCAAGGCACCTATGTACTAGAAATATTTCTCCAATAAGATAATGTACCTTCCATATTCCTTAGAAGCCTTATATGCACAACTTGTTAGTGTAAATTAATTTCAACAAAAGGTAACAATAGCTTTACTTCTACCTAAATTGACATATGAATGAGTATGATGCAATTTCATCTCCAAAAGGTGAATGGGGTAATGTTTAGATCCAACTACACTTGAACCCAAGGCATTCTAAAGAGTGTCAATTATGGTTAATTTGTATATATTAACTTTTTTGAAATTCACTCTAAGGTCTTGTGAGTAGTAATACTTAATCCTTAAAGTAAATCAAAAACAATATAGGACCCTTAAATTTTAAAAATACACACCATAAAAAATACAATGATATAATAAAGAATCACAAAGTTAAGTAACATGAAAAACTATGGAGGAAATCACTTCACAATAAATGCCTTCTCTAGGAGTGGATATCTAGATATCTAATGCAATTATATGCACATTTAGTCCTAAGGTTACATGCCAACTACACCTTACTATTATACCATTTCCTCTGAGCTATCTAGTGGGCCTATTTAGTACTGATTAACTAGCTAGTAGGTGTGTTCGATGACTATACCACATTAAGTTTATTATCCCCATGGGTACCTCCCTATGTACATTCTATTTCATACCCCTTTGGATGTTTCATCCCCAAAACGTGATATCAAGATATATAGTATTACATACTAGGAAATTTTGCTAATTAGTACCATACAAAATGTTGGGCCCAATTAATACTAGTGTAGCCCCCATACTGTTATTTGTACACCCCATAGAATGCCACTATTTTTTTAATGTTCCCTTGTAATATTATTGTTACCTAGGTCCTAATTATATTTTAACCCTTTAGAATCCTATATATACCAAGGAGGCCTTGTCATTTGAGTCATCTAAGAATTGGTCATTTATTGATGTAAACGGAGATCCCTTTTGAAGTGGCTTAAAAACTAGTTGTTGATCTATTTTTTCTTATTTTTCATTAGAGGAAAATTGAGCCTAAAATTGTCCAGCTAAGGAAAAATAATAAAATAATAAAATATAAAAATAAAATTTATAATTTGGATGAAAAGAAGAAACTATTTTTTTTAATTGTATTTTGGCTATATCCCCTTATAGGTTTACTCAAATTTTAAGTGTAGACATTTCAGATGTGGAATTAATTTCTGCATCCAATGAGTACTCATTGTGCATACTTTCGTGAAGACACACATTGATAAATATTGAAGATACATATATATTAAATATTTATCAATGTGGGTCTTCTCAAAAGTATGCATGATGGGCAATCGTTGGATGCAAAATTAAATTTCTGCATCCAATGAGTACTCATCATGCATACTTTTGAGAAGACACACATTGATAAATATTGAAGATACATATATATTAAATATTTATCAATGTGGGCCTTCTCAAAAGTATGTATGATGGGTACTCATTGGATGCATAATTTAATTCTACATCTAAAGAGTGTCTACACTTGAAATTTGAGTAAACATATAAGGAGATAAACAAAAAATATGATTAAAAAAAACTGTTTCTCTTGTTTTCCCTCAAAAATATTTACATGTACCTATTTTTAAATTTAAAGGGTTTTGACTGTACATATTATGATATCGAAATTACATGAAATTTTCATGGGCACCTTTAGGCTAAAAATTCCTGTAATGTGTGTGATATTGATCTGGATACATAACATTTCATATCACATCTCTTGCTTCTAGGTTTTTGGTGCTTCAAAGAGGTCATCATGCCATTTTCACTACTTTTTTTTTTGAAGATTCATACCTTGAAATTGTTACCATGTGGATCTGAAATATTTATGAACAACTAGTTAGATTCTCAGATCTTGTTTCACTTTATTTTCAAAGATATGGTCTCAGGAAGATACCATTTCTATATACTCTAGAATTTAGCATCTGAAATAGGTGTTGAGGGAAAAATTGTCATGACCTTCACCTTGATAATCAGATTTGAATACCATAAAAAATGAATAAAAATAATGGAACTTAGTTTTTAGGAAACGAGCTTTAAGGCTTAAGGTTAAAATAGTGACACATGGCAGTTTGTATAGATTCTCTTTACTAAGCTAATCCATAATCAGGCCTTTGTGAGATGTTTGACACAACTTTATATTAAAGAATCCAATCTCTGTCCAACTTGTGATGTTGCTAAGAAGATATAGATAGATGCCACACAATGGAATTTCAGACCTTGGGAAGCTAAAATCACAAAGATGCAATGGTTTCAAGGTCAACCTTATCAACAAGCTCAAAATGAAGCTCTAAAAGGTGTGTATTTTTAAATTTGCGTAATGTTTGTTTGAAAAACCAATTAGAGGTTATTCAAAGGGAATAGTGAAGCATAGATATCATTAATTGGTTCCAAAATTCCTCCCCAAAAAAAGTGCTACATGTATTAAGCCCTCAAAATTCTCTATTATGATGCATGAAGAAGAAGAAATCCAACATGATACATCAAAATTATTGGAAGAAGTACAACAATTTTCACTCTCATAAAGAGAAGCCAAAAATTAATTTGAAGAAATTCTTGTTAATATAGATGGTTTAGAATTAAAAATAAAAGGGGAAACAAACACTTTAAAAGTAGACAAAAAGGTATAAATAAACTCAAAATTAGATGGTTTAAAAGCACACATGGAAGGTTTAAAGGAAGAGTTGACAAAGTTTCTACTTGAAAGGCTTCCTAATGTTGATGAGATATTCCATGAAACACATGATGAAAGCATAAGAAATGTGAAACATTATTTTAGGGACTCTGACTTTGGTATGAAGATCAACCATACTCCAAATATCAATATGAGCCAATTTGATGGCAAAGGTTCGGTAACATGGATACTATAAATGGAGCATTTATTTGATTTACATATGTGCAACCACATGGTTAGATTGATCTATGTAGTGCAATGCTTTCCATTCCAATGCATGGTGTAGACGTTCTATTAGAAGTCCAATGGTTATAATCTTTGGGGATGATAACTTTTAATTTTCAAGAAGGTTTCTTGAAATTTTTCTAATAAGGAAAGGAAATTGAATTAAGGGCTATTACATGGAAACATGGAAATATAATCAGCTATAATGGCATGAAAATTATTTTGAATAAGGAACAAGAAGGAGTAATTTCATAATTATGTTCACTATCTTTTCAAACATCTAAGTCATCCATTTTTCTACTTCTCCAAAGAGACCTTGACAACCATTCCAAGGTATTTGAGACACCCAAAATTCTCCCACCTATTAACAATCATGATCATGATATGAACTTGATTACATGAAGTGTTCCTCCAAACATGAGACCTTGAATATATCCTTATTCCTGGAAGAGTGAAATTGAATGTATTGTTGCAAAAAGGCTAGAGGTAGGTATAATTTAACCTCGCCAAATTTATTTCTATTATCTAGTACTATTGATATAGGTGGGTATTGGAGGCCACCTGCCTATTCCACTTGGACGCCCAAAACTATTTCCTTTTAGTTTCCTTCATTCTAGCATAACTTTCTATTTATGGTAGTCTTTTAAGTCCTAAACTACTAGATCTATTTTGAGGTTCTAAACAACTCTTTATGGGAAAATGGACAAACTAATTTTTTTTTATAATTTTTTGCATATATTCTTTATTTCCTCCTTGTGGAGATCTTCAAAACGTGTTATTATCATAGCCAACGAGAGATTGTAAACCAAAGTTACGACCCCAAGAAGTTGGTGGTCTAACTTACCCCAACGAGGACTATAATTGTTGGCACTTCATCTCCTAGAGTTAGGGTTTCACACCTATTGTTTATGATAAAAGAAATTTGAGCCTCATTGTGAGATAGTTGAAAAGGAATTTATTTGAAATTTCTCTTGTTAGAGATAAGCTACAATCACCTGAGCTAGTTCATTTTCATTTAGCTTGTAAATAATTTTCAGCATTCACTATTTATTAATTGAAGTTCAATATTAATATATCTTTGTGTTTTTGTTTAATTATGTATTTTATTTTTCTCCTTCATAAATTTGGACTAGTGGAATCAAAGCTGTATGCTCTTTCCTTTTATTTCAATGCATGTTCCCAACAAGGTGGGGTATAAGGAATTAGGACTCGAACTAGTCAAGACCCTCTGAGACCTCCCTCACAAAGCCTAACAGCCTCCCATGGTAGAAGAAAATAAAGACGAGTGAGAAAGAAATCGTGTCAAATTATTTCTTGAAGAAGCCCTCAAAGAATAGATGAATGAAATGATGGACAACTTTACCTAGATCTTTGGCGAATACCAACAGGCAATCCATGTTTATGTAACAATCACTTTGGAGACACCACCCCATTCAAGGTATAAGTTAAATTTGATGTCCCTATATTTGAAGGTAAAATTTGTCCAGATATTGTACATAAAAGGTCAATTCTATTGGAAGGTTATTCTTCGGCCCATATATTCTGTGATAGGGAAAATATTACTTTTGCATTATTTAATGTCCCCGCCCACATGTCAAATACTATTGGGAAATTACTATGAGAGAATGGACGAGGAACCCTATCTGTTTTCAACTACGCCATCTTGGAACTGTTTCTATGATGATTCCAAGGAACATTATTACTCTGTTGGGAGATATGAAGACAAGTACATACATTGGACCACACTACAGAAACAAAGGGATCAAGATGTGCATGAGTTGATGAATACTTTTCATACTCTACACACAAATATGGGTATCAAAGACTCTAAGAGGCATATGGAACTCAAATATTGTAGTTGTTTTAATAAATATATTCAGATAGAAATGAAGTTCTTGGACATTTTCTTACTTGGTGTATCATATCAATGTGCTACCAAGATTGAATAAAAATTTAAACAAAAGAAGAGAGAATTTGGATCTACGAATCCAAAGCAAGGCAAGAGCATCCCAAAACTGTAGGGATAGGGCCATGGTGGAACGACCCAAGACAACCCATGAAAGCCACCAAGAAAGAATGGAACCACAAATACTACATAGGACACAAGAAAATGGTGTGAGTTTCACAAGGGCCCCACCCACAATAAAAATGAATGTTGTCCCAAGCAGTCACTAGTGGTTGAGAAAAAATATTTGGAATATGATGCATGCTTTGAATCTGAGCCAAAACCCAATAAGGGGAATGAAAATGGGAAGCATAATATTAATTTAAACCCTAGACTGCTACTATTTCGACCACCAAGGTCCAAAATATTGAGCCCAAATTTCCAAAGGAGGGTGAGCATATCTTTCACTCACATATGTGGATGAAGGGTTCTCCATTATAGTTCATTGTTGATAATGTGATCCAAAATAAAATCATCTCATTAGAGGTCATTAACAGATTGGACCTTATTACCACACCATACTCACAACCATATACCATTAGGTTTCTCCACCAAGGGTGAGATATCTATGTCAAGAAGCAGCATCGCCTTCCCTCCAACATCAAGCCCTTCATTGATGAGGTTTTACGTGGTGTCACTCATCTTGAAGTTTGGTATGCTTTATTAGTCCAACCATACATGTGGAAGTGATATGCTGTATATGATTCTAGTCCTTTCATTGTGATTATTAATTTGGGAAGGAAACTATACAAGGTACAAGAGGTAGCCCTGCCTACCACCATGTCTTTGATCTTTGCATCTCTGAGAATGAGAAATTTTTTTCTTTTTTATTTGTTCTCAAGGTAATGGTAATATCATGGCCACATCCATGGCCCCTTGAAAGGGTCCCTCCATGCAATAGAAGTAAGTTGATAAGGTTGTGGGAGAATACAGGCACATCTTCTCCTCACACAAAACAATACCCTTGCACTATTAGGTCAAGCACCTGATCAATATGACTCTGAGAGATCCTTTACCCAATGGGCCAATATACCACCACTCCCTTTTGGAAAATGAGGAAATAAAGTGACATATATAGGAGCTACTAAATAAAGGGCACATCTATCCAAGTTCCTCACGTTATGGGAGGCCAATTGTACTCATACATAAGACAAGTGGAACTTGGAAATTCTGCATTAATTATCGAGAACTGAATAAAATCATTGTCAAGAACAAGTATCTAATCCCATGGATTAATGATCCTCTTAACCAACTAAAGGGTGCAAGTACTTCAGTAAGATTGATTTGATGTTTGGTTATCACCAAGTTCCAATAGAGCACACAAATGTGTAGAAGACCACCTTCAAACCCAAGGAGGGACCTTTTGAGTGGTTGTTCATGCCCTTCAGGTTGAAAAATTCCATTGAAACTTTTATGAGGTTAATCGATGAAATATTATGGCCTTTGAAGAACTTGTTTATGGTTTATGGTTTTATAGTTGCATCATATTTGGAAAGTCCTTCAAACCCTATGACAACACAAGTTATGTGCCAACCTGGAGAAGCGCTCCTTTAGCATTGACCAGGTCCGATATCTCAACTACGAAATTGATAAGCAATGTGTGCATGTGGATCTAGATATGATCCAAGTCATTCAGGATTGGCCAACCTCGACGACTATGTCAATGCTTCATAGCTTGTTGCACCTTGCTAATTTCTATAGGACATTCATGTTGGGGTTCTCTCATATTACATGGCCCTTGATTCAAGTTACCGAGGGAAAATAAAAAGTAATTTTTTCTTGGTTCAGAGAAAAACAAAAGGAATTTGTTTAACTGAAGCACTCTGTTTGCCTTGCACCAGTTCTCACCTTGCCAGACTTGCAAAAACCATTTGATATTGAGAAAGATGCCTTAGATTATGCTATTGTTGTAATAAGAGAAAAGATTGCTATAGGAGAAAATATTGCTATATTTTTCTATGAAGGAAAATTTTTAGTTGTAAATAAAACTGTGATAATTGTATGAGGTACCAAAATAAATAACTTGTAAGAGTTGTACAAATAATATTTAAGTACTCATAGACTTGTGGAAGTTATTGTTGAATTTTGAGTGAGTTTATCTCTTGCAATTTAGAGAAGTATAATATATATATATATATATAATATATATATATTATATATTATATATATATTATATATAATATATATATATAAAATTAATTGTCGTTTACATGTATGTAAAGACAAATTACAAAGACAGATTAAGTATTTGGCTTTGAAGTAGGGAAACCCTCGATATACAAATATTTAGATATACATTTTTTCCACTGGAAAAATCATAATCTTTCATTAATTTTGAAAAATTACATGTTGTAGATTGTATTAGCACATGTTGTAATCTTCTTGCCACTAAGGGCTCTGTCAACATTTATAGTTTACCAAAAACTTGTGCTACTTTGAGGTTTCATCACCACGCAGGGTGTTCAGTCATTTCTTATTATGGAGAAAGATATAAAATAGTTCGTTATATGGTTGTACATATGCCACGCAGGGCAATAACACTTAACCTGAAAGACATATACACAGATTTGTCAAAATATGTTCATAAAAAATTTACAAAAAAAAAAAGTAGTTAAGGGCTCTCTGCCGTCATATTCATAGATACATATATAAATATATGATTACATATAGAAAAAATACATATGTTATTCATAATAAACATGTAAAGGAAAGTTTATATGATAGATACTTTCCTTCAAATAGAAGGAAGCATTAGAGAATCATAATAGGAAATTTTATATTATTCACTGAACTTTATATGCTAGAAATTATACAATGAAAATGATAAATACAGATGAATGTTTTTAACACACTTAGATATTCTGATGAATATGTGACAAAGATACTAGAAGAAATTCTAAAATTGTAAACTAAACTATGGCTACACTATGGGTTTCTCTTATAACACAAAATATCTACACTCCTCGTATTTATTGTTGCATAGAAACTAAACCTATAGTTGTGTATTATCCGTCGACGACCTTCACCTCAAGTCTACACTCTCATTCATAACTACCACATATAACCTATGCTTAAGTGCTTGTATTGGCCCCCAATGCCTTTATCCTGATGCAAATTAGTTGTGCCACTTGATAATCTACCTTGGTCTTCCTTACATGATCAGTTTTCCCAGTCGGATACTCCCATATTTTTTCTTACTTAAGACTATTATGATATATTTTACCTTGAAGTGGCTTCCCATTAGGTAAGGTAACCATTTCTTTAGTGCATCGAATATAGCCAACATTTCCTTCTCATAAATAGGTGTGTGTAAATACTTTTCCTCAATTGGATGAATTTCAAAAGAAATGGGTCTTCCTTCTTGGACTAAAACAACATCAATTCTATTTCGTGAGGCATCACATTCCATAATAAATGTTTTTGTAAGTCTAGTGTAGCTACGGTTGGTGCTTGGCACATTGCCCCTTTAAGATTTTCAAAGGCCTTGGCTCCTTCTAGATTACAAGAAAACTCCTCTCTCTTCATTAATGTTGTTAGAGGCACTGTTATTCTTCCATAATTATTAACAAATTTGTGATAATACCTTGTCAACCTCACAAATCCTCAAAGGAGCTTTAGGGTTGTGGGGATTTTCCATTCCTTAATAACATTTTTTTTGTTAGGGTCTTCCTTAACAGCCTCATGAGATATAGTATGACTCAAATATTCGATCTCTTGTACTTCATAAAAAAATTGGGTTTTTTCCATATAGTTGTTTCCCTTCCAATAGTTTGAGTGTCATGTCAACATGTTGAGCATGATCCTTCGAGGACTTGTTGTAGATTAGTATATCATCAAAATATACTGACATACATTTTCTAGGGAAGGGATTGAAAATGGAATTCATCAAACCTTGAAATGTGCAAGGTGAATTAGTGAGGCCAAAAGCCATGACCAAAAATTCATAACGACCTTCATAAGTTCTGAATATTGTTTTCAAAATTTCTTTAGTATTCATTCTAATTTTATGATATCTTGAACAAATATCCAACTTGTTGAAGTAAATTACTCCATTTAATTCATCCAATAATTCATTAATTATAGGAATGGGAAATTTATCTTTAATAGTATGTTTTTTGTGCTCTTGATAATCCCTATGCATATGCCATGATCTAGCCTTCTACTACTACTCGAGAAAAGGAAGAACTTTAGCTAAGTTTAATAATATGAGCCTCTACCATTTTTGTAGCCATGCGTTCAATTTGACTCTTTTGGACATAGGGATACCTATAAGGCCTCGCATTTGGTGGAACACTTCCTAGAATCAATTGAATATAATTCTCATAATAAAAAATAGGTTTTAGGCCTTTGGGACTCTCGAATACCTTGGTATGATTGACCAATACCTTTTGCAGATCTTGAGAAATGGATGATTTTGGTGTGGTAACCTCTTGTGAGAATAATTATGCACTGATGCCTTGTTGTTATTTATTCAAGACATTTTTCATTCCATTAGGGTTTATTATCTTCCCTAGTTTCCCTACTATACCCTTAATTCAATTTCTTTTCCTTCCTAGAAAAATTTCAAGAAGAGTAGTTGAAAATTAAAAGTTATCATCCCCAAAAATTTTAACCATTGGGCTCCTAGTATAACATTAGCACCACCCACTGGAATGGAAATCGTTGTATCATTTAATACATATTCACCCATGGTTAGCTTTATATTATGGCACTTTCCAGATCAATTTATTTTTCCACCATTTGCAACCATCACTTAACACTCTGATGTTGGGTAAAGAAAATAATTCAATTCCTTGGCTATCTTAAAATGAATAAAATTATGGGTACTAACACAATCAATCAACACTATTACTTTTTTATTGTTGATATTTCCTTCTACCTTGAGAGATTGAGGAGTGGTAATTCCTACAAATGCATTGCAAGATATGATCGGATTCATTTCTTCAATTTCGAGGGTTAATGCTTGGTGTATATCCTCTTCTTTTGGTGTTTCTTGTTACTTTTCTTCATCCTCTTCACAATCTATGTAAAATAATTTGTTCTCGACACACTTATGACCTTTAGCTTATTTTGTTTCACAACTATACCAACTCCATTTTTCTCTTTTTTCCTTTAGTTTTTTGGTTTCAACCTTGGAAGTTGTAGGAGGATAAGCGCAACAACAATTCCATCTTTATAATTGTGATTGGTAGACTTCATTGTTGGCATAAACTTTCTTTAACTTTTCTTTCCACCCTGAATGTCATCTCCAATGAATTAGGTTCCCAAAGAAAAACCTCATGTGGAATTTTATCTTTTAAATTACCTTTAAAGCCATCAATACTATGCTCATCTAGAATATCAATTACCCTAATATTCAATTTTTGGAAGTCCTCAATGTGCTCTACTATTTAACCCTTTTATTTGAGATTTATAAATTGGCTAAAGAAGATGTTTCTCTTTGTATAGTCATAATGTGTTATCATTTCATCCAAAAAAATCATAAATTGACAAGTGGTTTATAAGAACAAATTAATTGATATCATACAAACTAATTAAATTCTAAATATAAAGATGCAATGCATATCTTTTGTAAGTGTTTCACATTATGTAGATCAAAATATTGTCCCACATCTAGTATTAATGTTACTCGATCCTTAGTTTCGAATGTGATTGGTATTCAAACCAAAATTAGAGTCTCTAAAATCATGATTAGCATTCCTTTTGTTATCATCATAGTTTCATGGAATACCTTTCCATCATTAGGAAAAATTTCTTGTAGCAACTTTGTCAAAACTCCATTCAAACCTTCCATGTCTTGTTTTAAACCATTCATGTCTCATTTGAGTTCATCTTTGTATATTCTTTATGAGAGAGAAATTTGTTGCAATTGGTCCCATAATTTTAATATATCATGTTGCAATTATTCGTCTTCATGCATCATATTATAGCTTTCAGAGGAGTTAATTGGTGTAGAATTAATTTTTTTGGGAGGTATTTTAGAACCAAATATTGATATCTCTGCTTCAATATTCCCTTGGAATCACTTCACACTATTTTTTCAAACAAAAGTTAGGCAATTAAAAAAATAATACACATATTTTTCTTGCTTTTAGGAGCTCAATATTGAAACAATTGTGTTTATGTAATTTTGTCTCTCCAAGTTCTAGAGTTTTCTCCTATAGTATGCCTATGGTCCTTATTTACAATTCCATAACTCAAATTGAGGTTGGTGATGAGGCTCGGTATTGCAACAAGAATGCTACAACTCCAAAGGCTACAAACTTTAATTATCAACCCGAGGATCGTACAAACGTAAGAGGTATTAGCACTATATGTGCAACATACAATGTGTCATTCCTTTGCTGTCATGATGTAATGGAGTGCATGTACTAAATTCAAATCCTAAACTAATTGAAAAAAATGAAATGTTCGAATTTGAATCTTAACCTATTTCAAGAAGGAAAGTACAGTGAAAGAAACCTATTCAAATTGCATAAATATCATGAAATAAATGTAAAAGAAACTTAGACTAATGCTATTTATCACATGTGATGATTTAAACTAACTAAACATGATTCTGATATGTAGAGTAATAACTACTGTGTGCATGTGTAAATATAAAAGAACTTATTTTTTAAATCTTTTTTCTTTATGAATGCAAATGGTAATCTTTCCTTGATCTTTGGTAGGGGAGACAAGTGTGGAGCAAGAGGGTTAAAATGGGCTTGATGGAATGGAAGTCAAGTAGAGGCCTAATCCCAACTTCAATGATTAATTTTCTCAATTTTAGCTCAAAACAAGCTTTCCTATATGATGCTATAGTGATTTCCTATAGAATCCCCTAATTTACTACATGATGTTACATATTTACTATACGAAATTATAATTGATAGAATGACCAAGAAAATAAAATCCAAATTGGATGGTACAAAATTTATTGTTAACCAGGATTTCTTAGGTACCCATTCCAAGTGGAATCACTCAAAAATACCTCTCTTAACCCATCCTAAAAAATAGAAAAACTTTACTAGTTGAAAACGTAGAAATTTGAGAACTAGTGAGCTAGTAAATCTAAAAAATGGCTATCCTAACAAAGTGAAAATGAAATGGGGTAGTTTTTACGATGAATTAGAACTTTTTTTTGATCTAATGCAAGTGGAACCAACTTGATTGAAGCTCGTTAGCATGCTCTAAAAAATAGCAGACATTTATTGTTCTTTGCCACAAAGGAGTTCTAGAAATCTTGATTTGGGAATAAGAAGAATAATCCAAATAGCTCAATAATTACTATGAAATTAAAAATATTTTCCAAGGACAAAATGGTGCGTGTGATCCTGCAGAATATCTTACATGAACCACTTAACTCAATCCTACAACAAGAAATCATTAATACTAAATGTAGAAGTAGAAGGAAGTAAAAACAAGAGATGCATGTGAATAAGAAGTGAAAAGAAGGAAAGAAAATGATACAAATGGGCTCTAAGGCTCCATGGATGGTGAAACCCAAGGAAAATTAGGTACCTGTGGAGGAGAACAAGATTTAGAAGCTAAACATGACACCAATCTTCATTGTTTCATCAACACAATTACATCCCAACAAGAAAATACAATGGAGCTACATAAATACAATTTCTCTCCATAATAAGACTAATTAAAATCTATCCCCATAGGAAAATTTGACTTGGTACTTATACAAAATTATTAGGAATCATTCCTTGTCAAAGGAGGAAGCTTTCCCCACCAAAATCCCTTGATTAGTGGATTTGGTCCCCAGTACTAGGAATCTACATTAAATGGCTTGGAACACATTCCCAAATTTTCTCAATGATTGGAGTTCCACAATTTGTTTCATAATTCCATAATATATTGTTGATTTATTATTTATTATTGTTGCTCCAGTAGTGAGGAAAAAGTCCCTAAAGTATCTCCTCCTCCAAATCTACATAATGTGCCCAATATTGTCATAATACTCCACAAAAATAGATAATATTAGGCACAAATATCCAATTATTCATAAACCTTCCTACTAAATATATTAAAGTTGAAAATACATTATATAATGTAGAAAGAGAGGTTTAATGTGCTGAAGGATGATCATAGGCCTTAATTTATGTTTAATTTAGAGGCATGGACCTCAATGTATGTCTAAGTTAGAGGCCCATCATACCCCTTTGCTGAAAGTGTTGCTCATCCTATGAGCAACTTAGTGACCTCGTTGTGCCTCATTCATGGCCCTCATGGCCTCTCTCTTATGCATTAAGAATCTTGGTTGTAAGTTCTGCAAGGACAAGCCCAAAAACATATTTTTGCAAAGAAACATCATTGTTGCTTAAGACCATTAGCTTACTTTCTTCCCCTTATTCAAGATGGGTTCTTGAATATTTTTAAGTTTGGCAAGGTCTTCTACACCATTATCAACCTTTTTCTACCTTTTTCTTCCATCTGGACACCTCTAACACCTTCAAAATGCATTTAGATGAGAACTAGGACATCTTGTAGTAATTCCTGTCCAAACTACACGAAACCATTTTTTAGCGTAAATTATATTCTAAGCCTAGGACACGTCCTCAACTTGACTCCCATGCCTTTTTCCCATTTTTAGCCCTTGGAAAAATGTTAGGAAGATATTGGAGACCTCTTGGAAAACATATTTTCATCACTATAGGTTTAATTATGTTTTTATGGTGAATGCCTCATTTCCTTTTGTTTCCTTCTTCTTCTCTTTTGTCGCCTACATGATTGCCTCATGGCCTTGGAGTCTATTGTTTTTATTAGGCCACTCTTAAGCTCTCCCATATTGGGGTTTAACATAATTTGTTCATTTCTTCCTTCTTGTAGCAACATTGTACTTTCCTGTAGTAGTCATTCCTCCTCTTTCAAGGTGTTCTAAGTGTATGAGCGTGATGAGAGATGACGAAGAGGGATTGGATGATGATGCTAGGGCTCAAAGGGAGTAGTGTATGTTTGTGAAAATTGAGAGGATGATATTTTTGTTCTTCTTTCAAGAATGAGATTGGATGGATGAATGATAAGTAGATAGTGAATATGAAGTGGATGGAAGGATTGGAGTGCTGTGGTGACTTAGCCTTTCCAAAAATTTCTTAATTTAACTGTTGTCCTCATTCCTTGAAATCATCACTCTTCATAATTTAAATTTTCAACATTACATGAGTGAAGGAGTGAGCTGTAATTAACTAGTTGAAGGTGCCTGAGACTACTGACCCATCCTTAGCTTATAAAATCTCATCTCTCATGCATTGACAAAAAATTTCTCACTATAATATGCTCAAGAGAAGAGGTCTAGAATATTGCATACCTGTACCTACCTGATGGCCTTATTGTAGATGTTGTTTGTTGGAGAGTGAAATCCTTGCTTTTATTTGTTGCATGTGTTTTTTCTTTTTCTTCTCTAATGTTTTTCCTTGATATGTAGGCACTAGATGGTGATGTTGATGATGATGAATCCTCACTGTGCTGGTGAGTTCCCTCTTGTTAAATCCCCCTATCATGTTTCTATGATGGATGTGGAGGGTTGTATATGTCTTCTTATCAAATTTAATGGATGAGGAATTTTTGATGAAAATTTTGTGTATCAAATTCCCCTACACAATAGAACGATTTTTTATATTCTTTTCACTTGGAAAAATGTAGGAAAGTTTGTCTCCTACCTCCTTTTCACTCTCTCATGAAGCCAACCTGTATTTCTCTCTTTTAAAACTTCCCACTACTAATCATGTAGGTGTTGTTCTGTATCCTGCAGAATCTCATGTAGGATCCTATAGGTTTTCAAGGAATCCTATAGGTTTACACGACAACCTTTTGTAGCTAACGTGTTTTGTCCATATCTCCCAGATAGTAGAATGGGTTTACCTAAAAATTTCAGATGTTGCCATAATCATTATGCACCTCCCCATAAAAACAATTTGGTCAATGGATGCACGGATCTCGACCAGAACTAAAAATGGATAAAGGTGATGGAGGTCGATTTCTTGGAAACCATGCACTGGAATTTGCTGAAATTTCTTGGTCATGTTACCATTAGAACTACTTTCGTTTGGATTGCCTAGGTCCGGCAGGTTTTAAGGGACCTTGTAAACCGCTTGAACATGTTGAAAGATTACCTCCGGGAGGAAGACTTTCATTAAATCAAAAAAATGGAACAACTAACCTCTATGTGTTAAATCCTATCTATACTACTTCTATTTACTCTAAACTAGTCCTAGCTACTCTAATCTATCCTGCAAGAGAATGATACAGAGGTTTAAACATCATATATATGTTCAGCAGGAGTGTGATAAAGAAGGTTAAACATCATGCACAGATTCAAGTCCAAATGAATCAATCACTGAATTCATACTTAGACAAGGATGTATTAAATCTAAATTAAAATCCAATCACTCATACAGGAATCCACATTCCTCTAAGGAATTAAAACTACAACTGATGTTTAATTTAGTTTCAAATTGGAGACCACTCACAGGTTAACCATGAAACTGAATCACATTCAATTTAACAAGAATAATACTAAACTATAAGTCATCAATAGCATAAATATAAATCACATTTACATTCATGCTAGTAGCAGCACTCTGATCGAAAACAATACAATGAGTCTAAAGCTAATGGCTCCTTCTTCCCTCAAAAATAGTCCTCCTCATTCACAATAAAGCAACACTATTCTTCTTGAAAATCAAAAGCCCCCTCTCCTCTTTTGGAGGTAATATTTATACTCAAAGCCTCTCACTCTCGGTCTTCCCTTCCTATTCACCTTTCCTCTACTTCCTTCGTTATGCCAATCATAAGAAATAAGTGAAAACAGTGAGTTTCACTATTGACACGTAAAGGGTGTTCCTTGTCATTAGGGTGCTTCATTTCCTGGGCACTAAATGGTTATTGATTAGAGAGGATGACTGTGTGTCCTGTTCATGATGCGATCTGGAGTGGTTTCATTTTCAGAACACACAAGCAATGCCTGGAAACCCACTGAAAATGTCAAAGGCTGGCTCTTTCGATAGAATACCTTTGCATATAAGGGTTTTCCAAATCCGCTTGTGCATTCGTTACTCCTGGACTACAAAAATAAGAGACAGGAGTCACACTTATAAATATGCAACAAAAATGCTTTAAAACATGAGTATCGCCTCTATTGAACATTTATCACATCAAATGCAAAAGAATCAGCCACTGGTTTTTAGCATTATGGATAGATTAAACCTAGCAAGCCAAACTCAGTTTGCACTAAAAATTGTCGCAAAACGCATAGCCGAGTCCAAATTGCGGACTTGAAAATTTATATGCTCAAATTTGTAATCATCGGTGGATCTGGGAGTTTATGGTGCACTATATATGTATATACCGGATCCCATCGATAGTGATCAGTGATAGATACCAGACCTAAAACATGTATATACTGCGGTTAGTAAACCATTGGGTCTGGAGTATAGGGGAGCGCCACATATATATAAGCCCTAGGACCCCACCAATTGCGGTATGCGATACAGGAGTTGGACCCAAAAATAGATATATGTTAAGGTTCATAAATTCCTTTGGGCCCGCTATGTTACCATTCCCTTTGGAAAACCCTAACTTTAATGTTTCATCACAAACACATGAATATATGGAAAGACCGCGTATGTCCGTTGGGGCAGATTTGAAAATTAATATGCCCGGTTATATAATCATTGGCGATTCCGAGATATTTATGCACGCTTTCCATATAGCTTTGGGTTTGGGCTGATAGCAATCTGAGATGGGGTTCTAGACTTGAAATGAATACATTCGAGTTAGTAAAACCCATCCGGTTCAGAAGCCATGAATGCCTTGTGTAATTGTGATAGGCCGCGAAAAGGATTTAAGCATGCTTTGTGAAGTATTTCTGCTATAAGTCATTTTAGTGGAAATAATGACACAATGGGGTTTTGTGAGTTAAACCAACAAACTATTTTAATAAGGGTAGGGGTGATGGTTTGTGCAGGCACCAATTTGGCATGCATGCTCGTGAAGATTGAGAGATCCTGATGAAGGGAGAGAATTAATGGACAGGTTGTGTCATGAATGACCCATGCAATAGAGGACCATCAGGCCTTGAAAATTTGACTCGGCAAGGAGTTAACATTCATGAGATAAAACATATCATTCTGAAAGATGAAAAATTAAACTTCTAAGGGACCCATTGAAAACCTGTTGTAAGAGCATGTTTCAATAGGGTGGTAGTTGTGGCTGAAACAAATGGAAAACCATTGGGTGAACTACTTATCTCTCTTTCCAAATAACCTTAAGATCAATAGAGTATCAAGGTGTTAAAATAAACTTAAAATGCAAACTATATAGATGGACAAGCATGGGTTCCACTTAAAAATTACTGCTTCAGAGGGGATAGAGACAAAAATCTTCTACTTGTTTATATGATTTTGATAGGAATTCCCAAATGGTAGTATTATGAGGTTTATTGGCCTTCCTTTACCTACTTCCCACTTTCAAAAATCCCTTTGGGGTCATCACTGGTTTGTCCATACCTATTTAGATGTGTACCTTAGCTCTTTATTGCTCATCAAGCTTGATGAAGACATGTTTTTCTTGCACTTTATATGAGAATTTCAGTGCTATTTATTGATTGAATGGGGTGAAATCATGGATCATGCCATAGTTTTAAACCACTTAAGCAAGGTTGGGCTTGTTGTGTCAACTCGTACTCTGAGCCCAGCAATAGTCCTTACTCTAACCAGATTCGCAAACAACCTGTCCTTCCATATTGGCACAAGGACTTGACATTTCATTTCTTTTTAGGTAAGTTCTTTTAGTTTTAGGCACAAGGACTAGAGCACAATTAGATTTGCCACAGGGAATGAGAGAGTGATCTTAGCCCATGAAAGGAGGTTTACTTGTGAGTAATAGATATTGGACCATTTAGTGTGGTGGATGGGACCAATGGAGAATGACTGAAAACCTTATAACCAAGTATAGGCTAGGTCTGAGTGGGATTTGTTTAAATGTAGCGATCCTCCATGCCAGTCCAGTTGTAGTTACACATTTTTTGTTTTATATAGATGTACTTACATGCTCCAGATATCCAAGTTATCAGCAAATCTCACATTGTTCCCAACAGATGCACATGAGGGGTTTCGATTTGTATTCCACTAGTGATTCTCTAGTGCTCATGGGATGATAGAAAGTTTGCTTGACTGGTAGGGATGTGATGGATTCAAGAACATCAAAATCATCAGCAAGTTAATGCAGAAGGGAAAGGCCGAGAGTGGTGAATGAGGGCAATTTTGAAAGGTAGAACGAGATTAGAGTACCACCATCAACTGGCTGAAAAGGAATGTGATTCAAAACAGTGGGAACATGGACTTTGCAGAAGACAAAAGAAAGGACAAGAATATAACTACACTAACAGAAAAATGAAATGAACTCTAACCTACTCAGGGGGTAACCACCATGTGGTGGCTACTGGAAGTATCTCTTGAGATGTTGGCTATTAATAGGGAGTTTTTCAGTTTCTCCCTGTATGGTTTTCAATCTATAAATTCCATGACCAAATTTTTCCACAAGTTGGAATGAGCTCAACCATGAGTGTTGTAATTTTGTGTGCTTACCTATTTACTCACCCATGAGAGATGAAAAGAAAATAGATTTCTCCAAGAAAGATATCACCTCGTCTTCAGTTCTGTTTATAAGTTTCTCATGCTTCCTTTTGTTAATGGTTGTGTTTCTAGGTGTTCTTTCACAATGCAAGAACTCCAGGATTTGATTATCACCTTCAAACACCTGCTAATTCAGGATGTTATCAGTTATGGATGTATGTGACACTGAAAGAATCAAAATTTCCAATTAAAATCCATACCTCATGTTGGTTCCTCACCAGGTGTGGCGAACTGCAGTGTATCCTTTTCTTTACTTGGTCCACCATAATCTATGGGTCATCAAAAACATTGAGACTTTTTACATTCCTTTCAGTGGCTCTTCTCAGGCCCTTCAACAAGCCTTCATGTTCTAATGTGTTATTGGTGTGTGTGCATTCCAACCGACTGGCCATCAGACGTTGGTTCCTTAGGGGATCAATGAAAATGCTCCCAGTGCCTACACTTTCAAGAGAATTAGAGTCATCAATGTAGAGGGTCCCAAAAGTAAACTCTAAAGTTACGCTAAAAGAACTACTTCCTGTGAAATTAGTCCTATCATCTACTATAATACAGGATAATTCATCAGTTGGATTGTGGGGGTGTTTAATTCTTTCTTCTAACTGTGTTATTTTCAAATCCTCCTTGACTCTTTCTGCATGGCACTCCTCAAAACAAGTTTTTGTGGCATAAACATCGGAACTATAATTCCCAAGGATAGAGTTAGAACATTACAGGTTCAATGGGTCTTATTGGTTCCATTACCATGTACTTCATGTACCTCTCCCAATCCACTCTCAGCATATCACTTTTTCCCCTCCAAGGAAACAAAATATGGGACCAATGAGTTGATAAATATCCATTTAGATTTGATGACCAGTCCCTACTAAGAAACATTCCATAAGCCTCAGGTATATCCACTACCACTATATCAATGACTTGAGTGTATTGAGGCTTGGCAACCATTCGAATTAACACATCTTTCAGCTCCCCAATAAATCTCACATTCATTTTGTCCAACCGCATAACTCAAGTTTTAGTTTTATTGGGTATTGCCTAAAGTCTCTTAGCAACAACATGAGGCATAACAGTGGATAAGGCACCAGAGTCTACCAATCAATTATGCACGTTCATGTTCATAGATTTATAGATTTCCTCCCTATCATGGCTATGCTGACATCTTGGGGTTTTCGGTTCATTTTAGATAATGTGGCCTCCATAGATGATGGTATTTGGGCTGCACTAGTGGTACTAATAGGTTTGTACATTGGCTTCTTGGTTTGGGTGCTTGAGGTGGTTGGGGTTTTGCAGTTCCGCTCATTCATAGCTTTCAGCAGCAAATATCTCTGATGCATTAATTTTAACGAGTCAAAATATGTGATATTGGCCCTAGAATTCTTGATATCATCCACAATATTATAATCAATGTTATAAATAGGATAGGGAAGAGTAAACATACCCGTTTTTCCATTTTTAGATGGGAGCTTACCATCTTGGGTAGCGTTTGTTGCAGTCGAAGATGCATTTTCTTTCTCTGGGTGACATGTAACAGGGGCATTCTTGGATTGACCGCTAGGTCTACTATTCTCGATAGGAACTTTGGGAGAAGAGGCTTTTACAAGGCGAACATTTTTCTTTGTTCAGTCTAAGGGCTTTGTCACACCTAGAAGTGGCCCTTTACTTTGCGTGTGGATTTCATTAGCATTGATTTCTATAGTGTTATCTCCCTTGTCATCATTCTCATCACTATGGAAGTCCCACAACACATTGATTTGGGTTTCCTCATCCCAGGGTTATTTTGCTTGATATTCCTCCTCTTCTCCTTGTTTTGGTTTGAATTCCAGTATAGGTTCTTCTTTGTTGAGGAGCGATCCAATGAGAGCCAATTCTTCTATGTTTAAAGCCACTTCATTACATGGAGTAGGCAATGCAAGCTCACCATGACCACCTTGTATTTTCTTCCGGTATAAATGTTTGAATGGTTTTCTGTTATTATAATCCCCTCCCTTACCACTAGTACTTTCTCCATGATTCCTTCTCATATCAATGACTATGTTCATAAGTTTTTCAATGATCCGATGCAACTCTTCCACACCTGTGGTGTCCTTGTCTTTAGTTTCAGCCCCTTTGTTATTATTTCCATTACTCTTCTTGGGTGTCCGAGGGGCTTCATTTTATCCAATTATGGGGTGGAATGTTGTGAGGTTGATCATTTCATTTTCAACCTTCACCGCTTCATCGATAGCACCATAATCACTAGTGCCTTGCAAATACCTGAAAACCCACTTCACTGTTGTTCAATGCTCCTTCCCTGGTTTTCACATAAACCTGATCAATACTCCCACTGCATGTGTAATGTATGGTCTAATACAAACCATTGCATACATCAGGCTGTGACTGCACTTGTATATGGAACATGGGACATGTCCTCTTCCTCTTCTTATGTCTTGGGACATTGTTTAGCACATAACCTCACACCTACAAGAATAGGAACCTTCATCGGTTTACTATCCTGGATATTAAACCTCTGCAGTATTGTCTCGACATACTTCCTCTAGTTTAACCAAATCTTCCTCTTTGCCCAATCTCTTTTGATTTCCATGCCCAAAATATAGTTTGCAGCACCAAGATATTTCATGTCGAATTTGGAGGACAATTGGGTCTTCAAATCCTTGATAATTTCTTTGTCATTTCCAACCAACAACATATCATCCACATATAAGTCCAGATAAATAACATGGTCACCAATTAATTTAAAATACACACAGTGATATGCTTTGCTTCTCGTGAAGCCAAGTCCCTGTATAAATATATCTAATTTTTTATACCACGTCCTTGGTGACTGTTTTAACCCATATAGAGACTTCCTTAACTTGCATACGAGTTCTTTCTTACCCTTCACCGCAATGCCTTCAAGTTGCTTCATGTAGATATGATCTTCTAGATCCCCATGAAGAAATGTTGTCTTCACATTCATCTATTCTACCTCACAATCAAAAGCAGCAGCAACAGATAAAAGTAATATAATCGAAGTTACCTTGGCAACAGGAGAAAAAATATCACAAAAATCAAGTCCTAGAACCTAGGAATAAGCTTTTGCTACCAACCGAGCTTTGTATTTCTCCACTTTTTCTTTTACATTTGTCTTCTTCTTGAACACCCATTAGCTGCCAATGAGTTTCCTTCCAGCCAGCAACTCCACTAGATCCCAAGCCGCATTTTTGTACAAAGATGCCATTTCATCAACCATGACCTCTTTCCAGAGTTTTCTAACCTCTGAATCTACTACTTCCTTCACAATTTTGGGATCATCGTCAGTAATAGATAAATAAGAATTTGAACAGAAAGTAGATGAACTATACCTTTCTGGCTACCTTCTTTCTCAAACTGATATTCTCACACTCGTAGTTTGTGGCTCTTCATCTTCTGATTCCTCCTCTGTTGTAGATTCTGATTCTTTCTCCCTAAGCTCAAACTCTATCTTCATAGGCTCCTTTGGTTGGACTTCATGTTTAACAACTTATTTTACCTCTTTGAACACCACATATTGGTTGTACACAACCTTCCATGTGATTGGGTTCCAAAGCTTATAACCCTTTATACCATCCTTATACCCAATAAAGATGCACTTTTCATATTTACTATCCAACTTGGTTCATTTCTCCTTTGGAACATGTACATATGCATCACATCCAAATACCCTCAGATGTGAAAGAGAGGGTTTCTTACCAGTCCATACTTCTTGTGGAGTCTTAACCTCCAATGTTGATTAAGGTGACCTATTGACCAAGTAACATGCAGTATCCACTGCCTCTGCCCAGAATTCCTATTCTAACTCGACACCACTGGGGATGCTTCTTGCCCTTTCCATCAATGTCTTATTCATTCTTTCTGCAAATCCATTTTTCCGAGGTGTATATGGAGTATTCTTTTGTCATGCTATACCACACTTCTTACAGAGTTCTTCAAATTCCTTGCTGCAAAACTCTCCACCATTATCTATCCTCAACACCTTTATCTTCTTATCTGTTTGATTTTCCACAAGAGCCTCAAATTCTTTAAACCTATCAAAGGCTTTAGGTTTCTTCTTAAGAAAATATATCCATGTATTCCTTGAGAAGTCATCTATAAATGATACATAGTACATAGACTTACCCAGTGATGGAACCTTCACAGGTCCAAACATGTCACTGTGCACAAGTTTTAATATTTGTTTTGCCCTCTTATTACCAGAGGGGAAACTCATCCGATTCTACTTCCCATATACATGATTTTCACAGAAATCAAAATCGAAAGAGATATTACTCATACCTTCTACCATACCTTTACCATGAAGTATTTGAAGGCCTTTCTCTACAATATGTGCAAGCCTTTTATGCCACAACATGGTCTTCTCTCCAAAGACCACAAGATTTTATGCTCCATTTTCAGGAACCAAAGAATTGTTGCACCCATCAACAACAGTGCTACCTTGCAGTTTGTACAGAGTTCCAATCTGAAATCCCCGCATCAATACCAGTGCTCCTCAAACCATTTTGCTGGTATCCTTCTCAAACAGTGTTTTTACACCTCCATCATCCAACTTGCTTATAGAAATTAGATTTCTGGCCAATGTAGGAATATGCAGAACACCGAGAAGTGTTCTAACCCTTCCACCTTACAACTTCAATTTTACTTTTCCGCGACCAACGATTCTAGCCTTCCTATCATCCCCTAAGAAGACATCACCACCATAGTATTTATCATACTTGCAGAACCACTCTCTATGGGGAGTGAAGTGAAAGGATGCACCTGAGTCAATCAACCATGGCTCACAATATACATTTGTACTTCAAGAAGCCAAGTACACATCCCTACCTTCATCTTAGCTGGTTTTCGCCTCTACAGAAGGAGCATCATGAGATCCCTTTCCTTTATGAGGAGCTTTACATTTACAGTCCCTTTTGTAGGGCCCTTCCTTTCCGCATTTCCAACACACCACCTTTATAGGTTTTCCTAGAGATTTAGATCTCCCTCTAGATTTAGATTTCCCACTCGATGACTTAATTTTGTTTTTGTTCTGGGACCGTCCTCATATAGATAAGGCATCACCATTCTGCCTCTCCATATTTTTCCATCTCATCTCCTCCATCAACAAGGTTGAGACTATTTCATCAAACTGCAAGGCAGTTGCATTGCTACCTATTGCAATAACCAGACTACCCCACAAATCTAGTAGAGAACAAAACAAAATGATGCACTTATCTTCATCTGAAATTTTAATATCAATATATGCTAACTGACTTACCACAGCATTAAATGCATTCAAATGTTCTATCGCTGAGTCTCCATATTTCATCCTCAGGTTATACAACCTTTTCCGCATGAGTAGTTTATTCACCAAAGACTTAGATTGCTACAAAGTCCCTAACTTGTCCCATAAAGCCTTCACCATAGCTTCCCTTAATACATTCAACAATATTGAGTCTAAGAAACACAATCGTATTATGCTCTTTTCCTTTTGATCCAACTTCTTCCATTCTTCATCGAACACTCCCATTGGTTTAGTACCTGGATCTATCGCGATCCACTAATCTTTATCCAGCAATAGATTTTCCATCTTGAGTTTCCACAACTCAAAACTCTGACCATTAAATTGCTTGATCTATTTATTTCCACTGCTCGCCATTTTCTTTCACAACGAGAATCGATCTCATAGATCTCCCACTAAACATGGTCTAGCACAGGTCTGAGTGAAACCCCTCAGCAGCAAAGGTGTCCCCTTGAAGCCAAAACAACTCTAATACCAAATGTAGGTTTTAACCCCATACAAAAATTACATGTATACAAATTCTAAAACACATAAAATAAACAATGTGAGAGCATAACACATAAAACACATATACATAGATATTTCCCCCTAGATCCCAAAACTAGGACTACCAACTTGATTTTTCATTATGTTCCTTTCTATGTTATAATACATATTTATACATGCCAAATCATCCAATAACATGGACTGAAAACCATTGCGTCCAAAAATATGTGTGAAAGTAATGCACAAAACCATAGGTGGGTCTACCAATACTAGCATATGGTCCAAAACCAAAATTTTCCAGGGCGCTACCCCAGACCCCATAAAGTGGGGTTACGAGTATGCCTCAAACCCCCTGTGACCCCCCCTTCTAACCCTCAGTTAACTACGTGGGCTAGTCGTGGAAAGAATATAGCACAACCCAACAAAAATCAAACAAGGAGTTACCTTTAGAAGGGGAATCCTCAGGAATTTCTTCCCAAGGGGTGTCAATACTTTGCAAGGATTCTAGCACAATATCTTTGAGAGAAGTGGTTGCTAATGTATCTTCGCTCAAGGTAAAAATCCTTGGCTTTCTCTTAGTTGTCGGAGGTAAAGAGTGAAAGATGGGAACCTGAGAGAGGGAATGAGTGTAAGCCAGAGTAAGTGTTCTGACTGGTTGTTCCTGAGTGACAGGATACTCCCACAGTATTTCTTCCTTGGGTGACCTAGAAACAGGACATAGAGGAGTCCTTGTTTCTTCAAAATGAGGCTTTTTCAATTTTGTGGCAGGATCCCTCCAACTTTTACGATCCACACATTAATCCTCTTGAATCCATGCATGGCACTTATAGATGAAATATCGAAAAGCTGGAGAGGGCGGTTCAGGCCTCCTTCTAGCACCAATTTGTTGGCATGGCTAATGTGCAATATGCCAACAAGGGGAACTAACCCAATCACAAGCCCCAATTAGACTTGCTTTCATTTGGATTGGCTAGCTCCGATGGGTTTTAACGGACCCTGTAAACTGCTTGAACATGTCAAAAGATTGCTTCCGGCAGGAAGACTTCAATTAAATCAACAAAGTGGAGCAACTAACCTTTATGTGTTAAATCCTATCTATACTACCTCTAGCTGCTCTAATCTAGTCCTAGCTACTCTAATCTATCGTGCGAGAGCATGATACATAGGTTTAAACATCATATATATGTTCAGCAGGAGCATGATAAAGAAGGTTAAACATCATGTATAGATTCAAGTCCAAATGAATCAATCATTGAATTCACAACTAGACAAGACTGTATTAAAGCTAAATTGAAATCCAATCACTGATATATAAATCCACATTCTTTTATGGAATTAAAATTGCAACTGGTGTTTAATTTAGTTTCAAATCAGAGACCATTCACAAGTTAACCATGAAATTGAATCACATTCAATTTAGCAAAACTAATAGTGAACTATAAATCGATATGCCTAAATATAAATAACATTTACATTCATGCCAGTAATAAAACTCTAATGTAAAACAATACAATGAGTCTGAAACTAATGGCTCCTTCTTCCCTCGAAAATGGTCCTCCTCATTCATAATAAAGCAACACTGTTCTTCTCAAAAATCAAAAGCCCCTTCTCCTCTTTCAGAGGTAATATTTATACTCAAAGCCTCTCACTCTCAGTCTTCCCTACCTCTTCACCTTCCCTCTGCTTCCTTCATTATGTTGATCATAAGAAATAGGTGAAAACAGTGAGTGTCATTGTTGACACGTAAAGGGCATTTCTTTGTATTAGGGCACTTCATTTCTTGGGCACTGAATGGTTATTGATTAGAGAGGATGAATATGTGTTCTGTACATGATGCAATCTCGAGTGGTTTAATATTTGGAACATGCAAGCAATGCCTGGAAACCAACTAAAAATGTCAAAGGTCAACTCTTTAAACATAACACCTCTACATATAAGGGTTTCTCGGATCCGCTTGTGCATTCGTTACACCTGGCCTATAGAAATAAGAGACACTAGTCACACTTATAAAAATATAAAAAAAATTCTTTAAAACATGAGTATCGCCTCTATTAAATGTTTATCACATCAAACACAAAAGAATCATCCCCTGGTTTTTAGCTTTATTCATAGATTAAGCATAGCAAACCAAACTTGGTTTGCACTGAAAACTGTCACAAAACACACAACCGAATCCAAATTGCGGACTTCAAAATTTATACACTTGGTATTGTAATCATCGACGGGTCCGAGAGGCTGTGGTGCACTATATATGTATATACCGGATCCCACCGATAGCAATAAGCGATAGATACCCACCCAAAACATGTATATACCACGGTTAGTAAACCATCGGGTCCAGAGTACATGGGAGCACCACATATATATAAGCCCCGGGACCCCACCAATTGTATTATGTGATGTGGGAGGTGGACCCAAAAACACATATATGTTAAGTTTCATAAATCCCTTCGGGTCCACTATGTTACCATTCCCTTTGGAAAACCCTGAATTTAATGTGTCATTGCAAACACATGGATATATTGAAAAAGTCATGTATGGCCGTTGGGGTGGATTTAAAAATTAATATGCCTAGTTTTATAATCATTGATGGGTCTGGGATATTTATGCGTCGTTTATAGATAACTTTGGGTTTGGGCCAATAGCAATTTGCGATGGGGCTCTCGACCTGAAATGTATACATTTGAGTTAGTAAAACCCATCAAGCCCAGAAGCCATTAATGCCTTGTTTTATTGTGATAGGCCTCAAAAAGGATTTAAGCATGCTTTGTGAAGTATTTCTGCTATAAGGCATTGTAATGGAAATAATGACGCGATGGGGTTTTGCGATAGTTGTATTTTTTAATGTTAATTTAATATTCTTTTTTAGAGTTAACACAGATATTCAAATAGTTTATTTAAATTCTATTGTTGAAATGAGTGTAAACATTTAAATGTTAGCTGGTTAAAATAATAAAAATAATAAAATTCAATTTTTCATAAGTTTATTTTGTTATTTTTTAATAACTTTTGATACAAAACCATCGGTCAATACCATGTTATCAATACCACATGCACAAAAACAATAATATATTTCAAACCCAAAATATTTTATAACAATACAAAATTCTAACGATCAATTTTCATCACCATTTTAATGTAGATATTATTAACTTGTAAAAAATAGGCTTTGTTACAATATCATGGGCCAATACCATGTATTATGTACTACCATATGCCCAAAACACATTACTTATTTCATAACAAAATAATATTCTTAACCATGGAATATTCACTTCCACTTACAATGGATGTCTACTTAACTCGCAAGATACTTTGTTATAATACAATGGCTTGTCAATACCACATGACCAAAAACATAACTTCATTTCACAATCAAATATCTTATAATACTATGAAAATATTCTTAACCATGGATATTATTAACTTGTAAATAACCTATGCTACAATACCATGGCTTATCAATACCACATCCCCAAAAAACATAACTTATTTCACAATCAAATTATTTTATAACAATTGTTAGTGGTGATATGTCCAACATTTCACATGGTGCCTCCATCCATCATCACTCTTCATAGAGAGTCATATGGCTCTCTATGATCCATAATCACCATGTCAAAAGTGGACACATTACACATTACACATTGTTAGTCCAAGTCCATAAATCTCTAACAATATTATTATTTAAATAAACAATATACAATATTCTTAAAACCATAGATATTGACCCCCAAAATTTTCGATGGATATTGTTATAATACGCAAGTGGGTTTATCAATACCACATGCCCAAAACTAATAACTTATTTCACAATCAAAATATTTTATAGTAATATGACAAGCTTCTTGACCATGGATATTATTAACTTGTAATAAGGTTTTCTTACAATACCATGGGCCAATAGCATGGCTTATCAATACCACAAGCCCACAAACCATAACTTATTTGACAATAAAAATACTTTATTTAAATTTTATTTTAACTCAATTAAAAGGAAAATGTTATAATTACTTTTTAGATATTAAATCTAATATTTTCATAGAAATTAAATTAACGATTTAAAAGAGCTAAAATTGAGAATACTTTTATATATAAAGCATTGAAATTTATATAATATAAATTATATTATTAAAAACTAGTGTAGATCCATACTAACTAAGGAGCTAAGCGATGAGAGCAAGCAAAGTGACTAATTGATAATAGAGGAAAGAGAGTGCATGATTTTTCTAAGTATTTCATTATTGTATTTTAGTTGTTATGATTGATCCAAAATATAGGTTCAATATTTTGCACGGCTCATTCATAGGATAATTTTTTAGATAAAAATTAATTCACATGTCACAAAATTTCCCATTAACCAAAAAACCTAGTTGTTGTCTCTAAAATGAGGATGGTAGTCTTATCATTGTAGGTTGGGTCATGTAAGGTTTTAACCAGTATTTATTTAATAATGTCTCGAGCAAGTTCTTGGTGATTTAGTTTTTGAGTCTTTTGCTCGTTGCATTTCTAGTTCCTTCCCTCTTTTCACGATGCCAAACTCTCACGATATTGTGGAACTCACAAAATTAATTGAGTGAATGGTTAATGGTGCGTAGGTGCTACTAGGTTCAATAAACAAGCTAGAGGATATGGTGAAATGGAGGCAAAGTTCATTTCAGTTGTTCATGGAAGCTAATATTATATGGATGACTTAAAGGAGGAAATTTTCCTTCTCTTTGATCATTTGGCTACATTAGAGGCTTGTTCGTGTGTGATAGATAGAAGATCAAATGGAACACATACTTTGGTAACTTCTATTGGAGTTCATCACCGTTGCAGTCGTGATGACGATGATTACATTTTTGGTGATTTCTCTAAGTGTTCATGCCTATCTCGTTTTTAGCAACTAGTACTATCTTCTCTCCATATTAAATAACATGAATGTTTGTAAGTGTATCTTGTTGCTCTCGTTGTGCTCGAGAATCTATAGTCGTAGAATTTTTTGTAATGTCTAGTGCAACCCTCCTCAAATTAGTAAACTCTTTGTTTACTTTGACAAAGATGCATATGATGTAACTAAGTTCAACTGTAATGGTGTTGGTCCCTCTCCCACATTTTTCTTATAATATAAATATATACATATTCGTTCCTTTAAAAAAAAGGTTAAAAATTATCAAAATTAAAGTTTCACCTCAACTCCTCCAACTTTAGCTTAGCAATATCATAGGTAGCTCTACCAAGAGGCTACACACGTGGTTCAAGCTTGATACAAAGGTTAAATATTTTCTTGGGTGGTATCACATTAGGTAGAGAATCATCAATTTATCTACAAATTCATCCAACACATTAGAAAGTGTTGGTAGAATATGTGTCCCCACTTCATCCTTATCTACTTCTCCAATAACTTATACAAAATGTTGAGACTTTAGGTGCCTGACTGCCTCCTCATACTCAATGCACATACAATTCAAAAATTAATATGTAGCTTCCTTATTGTCATATGCACAACACAATTCTTCCATCCACCAAGTATCACTAATTTTTCCACAAATGGTATGAGAATTGAGTTCATTCTCCATAGGAATTCCTACCCAATAATGATTTCATATTCATCTAATTTCAATACTATAAAGTTTTCATGGTACTTCCACTTATACAATTAAATGTGAATTTTGGATGCTCATTTGTTTCCTTATCCTTAGAATTTATAAACTTTATTAGAGCAACACATGATCCAAATCTAAGTATATGTACAATTTCCTAATCCTTGAAGAATTTTTGTGAGGCACTGGAATCCACCAATGCCTATATTATCCTTTCATTGATAATTAGAAAAATATATGAAAGTTAATTGTGATTTTTCACTTCATTGTTAGCGAGGGAACCTATGTAATAGAAATATTTCTCCAAGAAGAAATTGTACCTTCCATATTACATAGAAACCTTATATGCACAACTTGTTAAAGTAAATGGATTTCAACAAAAGGTAACAAATATTTTACCTCTACCTAAATTGACCTACCAATCGGTATTATGCAATGTCATATTCAAAATGTGAATGGGGTAACACTTTGATGCAACTACACTTGAACCCAAGGCATTCTAAAGTGCTTCATATATGATTATTGTATACATATTAACTCTGTTGAAATTCACTCTAAGGTTTGGTGAGTAGTAAGACTTAATCCTTAAACTAAATCACAAATAATAGAGAGCCCTTAAATTTTAAAAATACCAAAAAATACACATCATAATAGTACAATGATATAATAAAGAACCCTAAAGTTAGCTTAACATCATCAAATATGGAGGAAATCACTCTACAATCTATGCTTTTTGTAGGAGTGAATATTTACATATCCAATGCAATTATATTCACATGTATTCCTAAAGTTTCATGTCCACTACACCTTACTATTATACCATTTCCTCCCAACTATCTAGTGGGCCTATTTAGTTCTTATTAACTTGATAGTGTGCATGTTCCATGATTATGCATGTTTGATGAGAGAGAGGGGGAAGAATAAATACATAGAGGGAGAAAGATGGAGAGAGAGAGGGATTGACAAGGGAGAGATGGAGAGAGAGTGAGAGAGGAGAGCGGGAGGGAAGAGAGATAGGGAGAAATGGGGGAGAGAGAGAGAGAGA